>PVLA01000535.1:0-60470 GCA_004027455.1 Hydrochoerus hydrochaeris | reverse complement strand
GATGTTGACAGCTGAGGTACAAAACAACTTAATGCATGTATCGATCAACTGGCTTTGCAGGCCCGGGGCCAGTCGTCCGAGCATCTGTTTAGTGGGTAACAGTATGCATTATAGCAACTATGGGGGATCTCCTTCTGTCTTGTTTTTGAAATTCTATATTGTTCTACTGTTTTGTTCCATTTTATTATGTTTTATGCCCTGCAAAAAGAAATGAAATCAAGAGAGACAGTAATTTGCTCTATGTGCTTTTATATCTCAAAGATAAAAAATTGAAATCTATTTTTTACCATTGTAAGTAATACTCTTATAACTTATAGCAGAACCTGGTGTCTTAGGAAATGCAGAACACAGAATTTACCAGGATGCTCACGGTGGGTAGGCCACAAAACCACAGTAAGCAATGAAAAGAACTGTAGGTCTGCGGTGAAACTGTGTGTTTGATATATTCTAACCATTAATATTAAAATCAATTTTTAACTAACCATGCTAGAGAAAAGACTGAATCACATTTTTGTTCTCTCCGTAACTGTAAACTTGTTACCTGTTGAAAAGATCCATAACTATATAGGTAAAGATTGGTGGAAATATGATACAGAAGCTTTCAACAGATGTAACAATATTGCTGTTTTTCTAAACTTCATAAAGTTTGTGATACTTGTCAGTCTTTTAACATTAGCAATGTACTGGAATTTCTTATTCCTAAAATGAACATGTAGTTTTATATTTTTAATTTTACATATTTTTAAAAAAATTCCCACAGTTCCTCTTTTCTGATTTTTGTCCCAGGATTCTTGACAGAAGTTTTGGTTACACCTGAGATTCTCCCTTGGTCCTGAGGATGAGGCTTTTGTGGGGCAAATGGGAGCAAGGGCAGGCTGCTTCTGGTCTTTTCTCCTGCAGAGTGGTGCAGAGTTAGCAGATTATGAGTGTGAATGGGGACAAAGGGAAAAAGAACTGTAAAAAACAAAATAATGCAGATTAATGCTTCAGATATAGCGCAGAACATGCAGTTATCCTGAGTAAAAACACTTAGGTCCTGTCCTATAAAAGTCTTACATGCTGTTTCACTTAATCTGTGAGACAGCCTGCGGGTTCATGTCTTAGTTACTTTTCTCATCGCTAGGACAAAATAATTGACAGCCACCAGTTAAAAGAGGAAAGGTTTGTTTCAGCTTTGTAGAGTATTCTAAGACAATAACTGGTTAGAAAAAAAAATCCGAGAGATTGGTTTATTGGGAGCCATGAATGTGTTACTGGGCCCTGGTTCTTGGGTCTAGAAAAAGATAAAGCTAGGTAGAAATGAGACCTGACCAGAGGAATACAGGCAGTCAAGGTTTTCACTGGGACTTCTACTTGACAAAGAAGGAAGCTGCAGCTCTGAGAAATGGTGAGTCAGGCTTGAGGCTCCCCGAAAGGAAAGGAGTAGCTAATATAGCAAAAGTTCCCACCCCAAATTTCTCACCCTGTCCTCCCTGCCAGAAGGATCCAAACTTGAAGATATTGCCTGGTCCTGACTGGTCAGGCCTGCCTGAGCTCAGCAGCAGACAGCAGCACATAGGTCAGCTGTGACTCTCAGGAAAGGCAGGTTTTCAGAAGGCTGAGCCCTGATGGCATCTGTGCTACATAGTAGGATGTATTTGCAGTTGTTATAGTTCACATTCCACATGTAGGAGACTTGGTCCTCTGTGGAGGGGGCACCTTTAGGAGGCGGGACCCAGTGGGGGTCTTCAGGTCAGCAGAAGCCACGGCCTTGGAAGGCACTATAGCACCCCAGCCTTCTGCTGACTTCCTGTCTGGCAGCCTGCTTCCTTCTGCACACCTTCCACCATCGCTGTTCGCCATAAGGGTGCATGACTGAAGGAGGTCCTCGCCAGAGATGGTGCAGTACTGTTTGGACTTTCTGCCTGCAAAACACAAATCCTTTCTTTACCCAGGTATTTCCTTGTAATAACACAAAGTGAACTAGTGCAAAGGCCATAGTGATCATATTGTAAGATTAAGTTGGGAAAATAAAAGAGCCAAATCCTTATAAAGTACTCAACCCTAGTCAGAAAAGAGACCCAGAATAGCAAAAGCAATCCTGGGCAACAAAAGCACAGCAGGAGGCATAACAATACCTGACTTCAAATTCTACTACAATGTCAAAGTGATAAAAATGGCGCCGTGTTGCACCAAAACAGACTTGTGGATCAATGGAACAAACAGAGGATGCAAAACAACTCCAGACACATTCAGCTCTTTGATGTCAGATAAAGGAGCTGAAAACATGGATTGGAGAAATGATAACCTCTTTAGTAAATGGTGCCAGGAAAACTGCTTATCACAGGCAGAAGACTGAATATGGACCCACGTCTCTTACCATCTACTAAAGTCAAAATGGACCAAATATCTAAACATTAAAGCAGAAACACGTAACTTACTGGAAGATAAAATTGGTAAAACTCTTGAAGTCATTGGTGTAGGCAAGGACTCTTCAAACAGAACTCCAATTGTATAAATATCAACAAATGTGATTACATTAAAGTAAACAGCTTCTGTACAGCAAAGGCAACAGTCAACAAAGGGAAGAGACAACCTCCATAATGGGAAAAGCTTTGACAGCTATTCCTCAGGGGGCTAACATCTGGAATATATAAAGAAATTAAAAAATTAGACCTCCAAAGATAAATGACCGATCAAAAATGGGCAAAGGAAATAAATAGGTACTTCTGAGAAGAAGAAGCAGAAATAGCCAGTAAACATATGAAAAAATGTTCAACATTTATGGCCATTCAAGAAATGCAAATTAAAAATAACACTAGGATTTTATCTTATGTTGGAAAAAACAGCAATCATCAAGAAATCAAATAACGGAAAATTCTAGTACCGCTGCAGTGAAACAGGAAATTTTCCATGTTGTTGGTGGGAATGTAAACCAGTACAAAATTATGAAAATCAGTGTGGATATTTCTCAAACAACTACTAATAGAAATTTCATTTGACCCAGTCTTCTAAGTGTCTTCCCCAAGGAACTAAAGTCATGATATTGCAGAGTTCTGATGCCTCATTTATCTGTATGTCAGGTTCTTTTCCCATGTTTGGGAAATTTTCTGCTACTATGTCTGCAAATAGTCTTTTTATGTCATTTGTGTTTTCTCCTTTTTCTTTGACACTTAACAGCCTTTTTTGTTTCCCTTTGCATCATCTTGCAGCTGTTGAATTATTTCCTGGTTCCTTGTTATTTTTCAGGGCTGTATCCTTTCATGAGCACTACTCACAATCATGTCTTCAAGGTCTGAGAGTCTATCTTTAGTTTCATTCATGTGATTTTACCAGCTTTCAATGGAATTTCCCATTTCCTGAATATCTCCTTGAATCTGTTTCATGTATTCTAATTATTTCCTGTTTTTACCTATGTATTCTTTGAATATGTTCACCAATTCTTTTACTATGTTTATTATTTCTGTTTTTACCTGAGTGATTATTTCTTTCTTTTTTTTTTTTAATCGGTACCGGGGATCGAACTCATGATAACGTGCTTGCAAGGCAGGTGCTTATGCCGCTGAGCTAAATCCCCAGCCCTCTGAGTGATTGTTTCTGATCTGATTTCCTTTACAGCTTCCTAGGGTTGTTGTTTTTTTACTTCCCTTGTTATCATTTCAGAGATTTCAGATGTGTGATTTCCAAATTCATCCATGTCTGTCTCCACTTGATCTGGATGGGCTGGAAGTTTGAGATTATGTTTTGTTCTTTTGTTTTGGCATTTTCTTGAGTTCCTCCAAATCTGTAGAACATGAGGTCCTAGTTGCTTCCCATTCTGGTGGGCTGCCCAGCAGCAGGCCTCCCTGAGGGTTGCTTTTGGTCCCAGGTCACTGGGCGCAGACACCCAGTCTCCATGGGCTTCACCAAAGGTTCCTGGATCACTGCAGGTTCCCAGTCCCTATGGGCCTCAGGGATGGTTCCCAGGTGTGGATGGTTTGTTGGGTACAGACTCTCAGTCCCAGCAGGCCTCTCTGAGGGTTCCCAGATGACTGTAAGTCACTGGGCACAGGCTCCCAGACCTGATGGTTCTTGGATGACTGCAGGTTGTGGGAGGAGACTCTCGGTCCCCGTGGGCCTCAGAGATACTGTCCAGGTGTGGGCAGGCCTCCGGGCACAGCCCAGAGCCTCACTGAGGGTTTCCAGATGACTGCAGGACCCTAGAACAGACTCCCAGACCCTGTGGGCCCAAAATCACTTTTTTCTAATATGAACATTTATTAAAATAAACTACCCTTTTTAAATTGCTTTATTTTTTATATTTACTTATTTATTTGGACTTTATTAGTACATGTTTGCTGTGCACAATGATTACATTCATTGTGAGGAATTGGTGCATGTACATAACAAATTTCAATTTTTTCCCTTCCCTTCACCCTCTTATTTTTCCAGCATTAGATTCATGTACTTATAGGACCTTATAAAGTTCACACTTATAGGACCTTATAAATATCACATATGCAGATTGAAAACCAGACTAATCTTTTTAACAAAAAGAAAATAGATTTACCTTTCTACCTCCCCAAGGACTCTTACAGTGATTTTTCTTCTTGGGGGGAGATCACTTATTTACATGTATTTACATTGCAAATCCGGGTTTGGGATGCTATAGGTTGGTGGTATGCGTGTTTCTTTTTGATGGTTGAATTAAACCTGCACTCATTAGGAAAATGTTTAGTGAATATGAATACACAGCTGTGGTCCAAGCTTGGGGGTGTAATGCTGCTGCTAAATAAAGCCGGAGGATACAGATAAGAGCGACACACATTTCAGATGTTTTCACAGCCTCAAATAGCCAGAAACCATAGTTGTAGCCATCATTTGTTATAAGCTCAAAGCTAGATTCTTAAAGTTTTAATTGTATGGCTGCAATAAAAAAAGTAAAACTTGCTATTTTTATAGTCTTTTACAGTTTCAAAAAAGGTTAGTTTTCATCACTCTGGCAAGCATTTTTGGTGCAGCTAGTGTGTACTGCTATGCACCAGAAACCCAAAGCTCAACGAAATAGTTTACGTCTTCCTGAAGAAAAAAGTGATCAAGTAATTAAAGAGTGAGTAAGGGTGTGTGTGTGTGTGTGTGTGTGTGTGTGTGTGTGTGTGACAGAGGCACCTGGGGAGGGAGGGAGGAGCATGCCAGAGACAGGTTTGACAAAATGATTATGTTTTGGTGGGATAATGTTTAGGTAGAATAAACTGGGGATTTGGGGCAGAAATATAGAGAGAGGGGGGAGGGTTCCAGGAAGAATGAAGAGGACACAAGTGGAACCAATGCAGGATGTAGCACGGATGGTTCCAGGAGAGGCTGAAGACCAGGGTGCCTGCAGCTTAGCACAAGAGGACAGGAGGCCCAGGTGGGGAGTAAGAAGGTGGGAGCACTGACTGCCTTATCCCGACAGCAACGAGAAGCCTTTGATAAATTTCAGGGAAGTGAATGACATACTTAAGTGCATTTATAAATAATTGTAACTGCTGTACAGAATGTTCAAGTTGTGTTGTCTCCCTAGAGCAAGAAGCTAAACAAGCAAATAGGGTCCAGAATGTACAATAGATCTTGTGAAGCAGAAGGAGGTTGTTCTAAAGGAAAGAGAAACTGGGCTGGGGAAAAGGAGAACAGAAGGAAGGGAAAAGGGGAGAAATATGTATATACACAAACACACAAAATAGTTAAGATAGTTATACTGCTAAGTGCTATTAACTCATTGAAAAGAAAGGTGTTACCTAAGTTGTTCGATCGACTTTTCATGCCTATAGCTTATAATAGGAGCAGCTACTTTGAAAATCACAATACACGATGTACTAGCCATTGTTGCTCTCCTATGATCTTATTGTGAAATTTCATACCATTGTTTTTATTTTTTTTCTTTAAAATAAAATTTTAAAAAAGAAAAATTAAAATTAAAAGAACAAAAAAATATTCAAGTGCTGGGAGACCAGGTTTGGAAACTGCTGTGTTTCATGTAGGAGGTAGTTGTTTACATTAGTGAAATGACAGTGGAGTGAAAAGAAGAGTTGAATAGGAATTGTTTTGGCTTTGAGGAAGAAGAGATGTTATGGTTTGTATCTAGATGTCTCCCCAAAGCCTCATGCAGTCATGGGGGCAGGCTTCGTCCAATGCTGGGATTATGGGTGTGAGTGCTATACTTGCCCTGGGGCAGGTAGCTCACTGCCTCACTCCTTCCCTTTTGCTCTTGTTGCTTTGACTGTCTTTAACTGCTGCCATGAACTGTAGCCCCTCTGCTATGCCATCTTGCCTTGCTGGGAGCTGATTACAGACTGAAACCTCTACAAACTAACTATGAGCTAAATAAATCTTTCCTTTCTTAAATTTGGGCATTGAGTATTTTGTCAAAGCAATGAGAAAAAAATAACCAAGATAAGGAACTCCAATTTTCTCCAAAATTCTGGAGAAATTTTACAGGTAATTCCCAGGGTTCTGGTTTGAGCAGCTGGGGGAATAGGAGTAACAAAAGTCAACAAGACAGAAAACAATGAAATAGGCAGTGAGACAGAAAGAGTTGTACAGAAAAGTGCCCTTTCCTTATTCATCATTGCAATGTGGGGATCTGCTCATAACCCCCAAGTTGATTTAAAGATTATTTTAACTAAAGGCGTTTGAAATTTAAGCAGATACAGCCAGAACTTCCCTTATTTCACCAAAAGCAGAAATTCTTAGAATGAAGCTGCCTTCTTGGATCCCTTTTTCAGGGAAGATTTATGATCATGTGGGACAATGACAAAAAAAAAAAAAAAAGAACATTCACACCTTCATAAACCAGCTGTATCACAGCCTTTCTTATCTTCCACTTGTTTTCCTGGAACCCCCGCGAAAGCCCCATCCGCAGTGAATTAGGTATGTAACCCCTCTCCCCAGTGCTGCTCACTTATGGGTGTGAGTGCTATACTTGCCCTGGAGCGGGAGCGGGGGGCTGGCATTCGATAAAAGGGAGGGGAAGAGCGCCACTCTGCCATGAAGAAGGGTGTCTTGGGTTCTCTCCTCGCCACTCTGCCATGAAGAAGGGTGTCTTGGGTTCTCTGCTCGTGCATATGAATGAACCATAGGTTTTTTTCTCCTGTTCATCTGTGTGTGTCAGTTTAATTTGCAATTCTCACATGCTGAACCTGTGGGAAAAAGTGTTTTTACCTAGTATCTTGGTTACTTTTCTCTAACTGCTGGGACAAAATATCTGACACCCAAAATGAAGGAAGGCAGGGTTTATTTAGCTCACAGTTTGTGGAGGTTTCAGTCCATAATCAGCTGGCTCCAAGGCAGGGTGGCCTGGTACCCAGGCAACACTTCAAGGCAGCAGCCAGAGCAAAAAGAGGGAAACAAGCCTCTTCTCCCTTATATTGTACACAGGACACACCCCCGCCAGGGCGGGTGTAGCACCCATAAAATTTCCTGCCCTCCTCTTGAAAAGGATGAAGAGCCAGGGATTTAGCTCAGTGGTGTAAGTGCCTGCCTGGCAAGTGCAAGGTCATAAGTTTGATCCCAGGTACAAAAAAAAAAAATGATATTTACAAAGTTAGGATGCTGGCTCCCTGCTGAATCTCTCAGTTAAACTTCTAAACTTGTGAATTTGACACAATATATCAACCATAACACCTAGAGGAAAAGTTTTGCCTCTCTGACATTTCTAACCTGTGTGAGAGACATTATTTGAAGATTTTAAAGGGGAAGCGCAGAACACACAGCTCAGCAGCAGTGAGTAACTGGCTCAAGGTCACACTGAGTCAGTGGGGTCACTGGGCTGCGTCCTAGAGAGGAGGGCAGCTGTTCTGTTACCCGACTCATCAATCCCAGTGTCAGTACAGCACCAAGGACACAAAGTTGAGGACAGGAAAGGAGTGAAAAGGAGAGGGCAGACAGCTGCTCTGATGAGAACGGAGTAAGGGAATCAGGAAGGGGTTACCTGGGGTCCCCTGCCTGGCCTCTTCTCAGAACTCTGTCCCTCCCAGAACTTGCCACGGCTGGATTATTTTCCTGAGGTCCTTTCCTCTGTGGCCTATGTACGGCTTCTCTGTGTCTTACTGCTTTACTTGTTGACTAGTTTTCAAGGCCTTATCTTTGGGATGAGCAGCGGGTGGCGAGCGAGGCCTCACTCCTGAATAGCTTAGAGTTAGTAAGAGGGTGCGTGGGCGTCTGCTGCACTCAACAATGATGCTGGAACCATGTAACTGTATCTGTTCAGCTGTCATCTATCAATCTCCCATCATCCACCTTGCTCTGTATCTCTATCTTAGTGCTTAAATGTGAGCACTAAGATATCAGCACTTCTCTCTGTTTCCCATATATATATATATATATATATATATATATATATATATATATATATTTTTTTTTTTTTAATTGGTACCGGGGATCGAACTCACGACCACCTGCTTGCAAGGCAGGCGCTTATGCCACTGAGCTAAATCCCCAGCTCCCCCATATATTTTTTTAAAAATTAATTTTATTGGCACACTTTAGATATACACAATAGTCACATGCATCGTAAGGAATTTGTACCAGTACATGGTAGATCTTGATTCTTTGTCTCCCCGACCTTCTCCTTTCCCTCCAACCCTCTTCTTCTCCTTATTTATGAAAGTTTTGTTTACTTTTTCCCTTCTTTTTTGTTTTCCTTGTTCCCTCCTCCTCCCTTGTTTCCCTTCCCATTTGAACATTTTTTGCCTATTTCCCAAATTCATTACACATTTTGGTCCTTATTTACCCTTTGTTTTTTCACACCAAAGAAACAATGTGATATTTACACACTTGTGACTGATTTATTTCACTTAATAGTATGGTCTCAAGGTGCATTCATTTACCTAAATGTCTCCAGTTTACCCCCCTTTAATATGGCAGAGTAGTACTCCATTGTATATCAAAACCACTTCTTTATCCATTCGCCTGTTGATGGGCATTTTGACTGTTTCCAAGATTAGGCTATTATAAACTGTGCTGCTATAAACATGGGTGTGCATCCATCACTGTGGTACGGTGTTTGAATTCTTTTGGGAAGAACCACCAATGGTGGAAAAGTGCTCCTTTCCCCCACACCCCTCCAGCATTTGTTATTAGTTGGTTTCTTTTTTTAAAAAATTTTATTTAAAGAGAAAAAAAAACACAGAAAAAAGGGAAGAAACAATACAGAATTTCAAAGGAAAAGAAAAAAATAAATAGTAAGAAATCACTAGTTGATAAATTATATATTGTCTTCTAGATATAGTTGTTCAGGTTACAAAATTAAAGCATACAAGGTGGACATTAAAACAGAGGCTGCGAACAGTTCCATTCAATGATCCAACAAAAACCCAGCAACATGGTCATTAATCCTACATACTTAAACATACATGCAGTTATATCCTTTAGACTGCTTTCTTTTCCTCCTTTTGCTTTTCAAGTCCATTATCTGTTTAGTTATATTGTGTTTCATCTTGCACAATACCTTACTGATCTGTTTTGTTGTTATTTACTTTTTATTTTTTATTTATTTTAATTTTTTATTATTAACAAAATACAACAGAACAAGATGGAACAAAGCCAACTGAGACAGTGCAGTGAAATTGGTACAGAACCCTCAACAGGTTACTGGCATAACAGTAATAGGCACCACAGTATATCCTGTTATCTTCACAACAGTTGTTCTATCAATCAGGTACAGACAAATCAAAGGAAATACAGGACATTCTAGAACTTCTCAAAACAGAACATTGAATAGAGCAATATCATTAATCAGAACAAAGTAAAATAGTGATAACAATATTTGCCTTCAAAGAGATGGTAGAAGGAAATCCCCCTATTTACTACATTGCATATGGTCAACCTCTCAAGAGATATCTAGATCTCTGGCTCACTTGCTAAGGAGGGGTGGTGGTGGTGAGTTGATTCTTAGCCTGCTCCCCAGTAGGCTCCTGGGAGCTGCTGAGTGATTCTTCTCCTGCCTCATGCCAGGGGTGCTTACCGAGAGGGTGGGCAAAGTGCCTTTCTGTGCTGTGCCCTGAGTCCCTCCGTGGTCGGAGCTCTGGGGCTGCTCGTTCTCCTCCCAGCTCAGGCCAGAGGCCCCTATTGATTTTTTGATGGCAGCCATTCTTTCTGGAGTGAGATGGAATCTCAGTGTTGTTTTAATTTGCTTTTCCCTAATGGTCAGTAGTGTTGAACATTTTCTCTTGTACTTTATGGCCATTTTTATCTTTTCTTATGAAAAGTATCTATTCATTTCAAATTCCTATTTTTATTTGGGTCTGTAAATTTTGGGGAAGGATCTAATTTTTTAAAATTCTTTGTATATTGAAGTATTAGTCCTCTGCCTGAGGAGTAGCTGGCACAATTTTTAACCTATTCTATCTGTTGTCTCCTGACTCTGTTGCTGGTTTCCTTTGCTGTGAAGAAACTTTTCAATTTAATGTGATCCTGTTTGCTGATTCTTGGTATTATTTCTTTTTCTTTTTTTAATTGGTACCAGGGATCAAACTTATGACCACATGCTTGCAAGGCAGGCACTTATGCCGCTGAGCTAATTCCCCAGCCCCAGATACTTGGTATTATTTCTTGTGCAACCAGGATTATGGTCAGGAAATCTTTGCCTACATCAATGTCTTTGAGAGTTTTATGTATTTTGTCTTCCACGAGATTGTGTTTCTGTTCTAATGTTGAAATCTTTGGTCTACTTTCATTTTAGTTTTGTGGATGTCTAGGTTTAACCTTTGGCACGTGGAAAGCCAGATTTCCCAGCACCATTTGCTGAAGAATGGAATCTCTGTAGTTTTTTGAGGACTCTCCGCACTGATTTCCACAGTGGCTTCACCAGTCTATTCTAACAAGCACTCACTTTGGCAGCACATGCACTATATTCTCCCACAGCTCTGCCAGCATTTGTTATTGGTTGATTTCTTGATAACAATCATTCTTTCTAGAGTGAGATGGAATCTTAGCATTGTTTTAATTTGCATCTCTTGAATGACCAGTGATGCTGAACATTTTTTCATATATTTATGTGCTGTTTTTATTTCTTTGTCTAAGCAGTGTCTATTCATTTGTGATGCTCACTTTTGGATTGTTTATCGTATACACTATTGGAGCTGGGGGAGCCTTATCCTTTATGCAGGTGGCTTTTTCTCTCTCTTGCCTGTCAGCTCTTTCTTTGGTCTGTTGGTTCAAGTCACAGGGTCATTTGGTTCCTTTCTTTATCTGTTTTTTTTTCTTTTTCTCTTCACTCATTCTTGACCTCTTTCCCAGGGGAATTTTTCTAGTAAAGTTTGTTTTTAACTCAGTTAGGATTAGCAAGAAGACCTAATGAGGCCCTTATTCTATTTTTTTTTTTTTTGCCCATCTCTAGACCCTTGATCTACAATCAAATTTCAACTTTTCTTTTGATACCAAGTCTCATGGTTTTTTTCCTGTTATATCAGATCTTGGTTAATCTTGATGTCAATTGTGTGGTGAAAAGAAGAGATTTGGAGGGAGGAGGTAGGTGTGTGTGTGTGTGCGCGTGCGCACATGTGCATGCACACGTACACTGGTAAGGTCTGAGAGATCCGGTTGAGAGAAGGAAAGCCAGGTCAGAGACCTGCACTGAACCTGCAGTGGAGACAATGAATCAAAGCAAGAAAGGGACAAGAATAAGGGGCACATGTTGTGAAGATGGAAATTGGTTTGGAGATATGGGCCAGGGAAGTCGGAGCTGTCTGAGTTTGCTTTTACCTCCCAGCAGGAGTTAATCGTGAGTGCCTGTACAAATCACGAGCCTCACCATCCCCTTTAGTCATTCCAGATGATGAACAAGTAAAGGCTCAGGAGGAAATGTATTACCCTAGTGCTTCTCTCTGTGATGTGGCCATCAGATTATTTTGGTTATTCTATTACACACTGGTGGGTTTTGCTCTGTATCATGTAATTGATGTTTTATGGCAGTGCAAGTACATTTTGTTCTTCCAATGGACTGTGAACTTCTTCAGGGCAAGAAGGCTGAGTGTTCTGATCTGCAACCTTCATTCACCCATGCACTTACTATAAAGAACAGAGAAGCTTCAAAGATGACTCCTAGAGTTCTACCTTAATAGTTCTATTGACATATAATTTATATATTTTAAATGTACCTATTTAATGTTCAATAGTTTTGAGCAAATTTAGATTTCTGCAGCTCTCAGCATGAACTATTTTTCCAACAGTTCATCACCCCATAGAGGTGATAAACTATTAACAGTCACACCTCATATTCCCCACACCAGTTCTACTATATTAGTTCCTGTAGGGGCACCATAACTGTTACAGTTTGTGTCGAGGTGTCTCCCCAAAGCATCATGCAGTCATGGGGGCAGGTTTTTTAGAAACAGCTGAATCTAGAGTTTGTGATCAGTTCACTTGTTTGGCATCACCCTAATCCCAGCAGCCTCAATAGAGTATAATAAGGGCAGGAAGATGCTGTTAAGGTTGGTTGTTGATTTTGCTGTCTTCTGCTCACCATGAACTGTTCTCTGTGAAGCCATCCTGCCTTGGAGCCAGCTGAGTACAGACTGAAACCTCCACAAACTATTCTACCTTTCTACCTGTCTACCTTTAACTTAGGGTGTCGGGTATATTGTCTCAACAAACCTTTCTACCTTTAACTTTGGGTGTCGGGTATTTTGTCTCAGCAAGGAGAGAAATGTAACTAAGTCAATAACAAATAATTGCAACAAATTATTGAATCTGTTCTCCCTGTTTTGGAGGCCAGAGCCTGACATCAAGGTGTCAGCAGGGCCTCGTTTTCTCACAACAATTCCGCAGGGGCTCTTTTGCCTCTTCTAGCTTCTGGCGGCTGCAGTTATCCACTGACTTGAGCTGCATCATTCTAGTCTTTGCCTCCACCTTCACATGGAGGGAAGGGGATGGCAGAGGAGGCGAGGAGGGGGGAGTCTTTTCTCCCTGTGTTGTTCCTCTGCATGTCTTTCATAAGGATGCTTGTCATTGGATTTAGGCCCACCTGGGTAATGTGGGATAATCTGTTCTCAAGATTCTTAATTTAATTACATGTGCAAGTTTCTTTTATCCCAATGGTATTACTTTCACAGATTCCTTAAGGTTAGGACGTGGCCACATGTTTTGGGGTAACATCATTAACCCAACCCAGTGTACCTAGGCAATTTCTAATCTATTTTCTATCTCTATAGATTTGCCTGGCCTGAACATTTCCTTTCTAGGATTTTCACCCAAGAACTTGAGTGAATGCTATTGCTGCTCACCTAGGGCTAGACTGAGGTGCAGGGTCAGGGTGTCCTTTGCCAGTGCCATGCTTGACATACATATTGGACATGCAAGTAAGCACCTACAGACATGAATCTGGACATGTTAGTCTGGAGATGCAGATTTGGTGTCATGGACATACAGGTGGTATGGATAGCTATGGGGCTGAGTGAAATCACCTAGGGTGGAGGAGAGATAGGAGGAAGATCAGTCTTTGGAACATGTGGGTGATGCAGCGGAGTTGTAAAGAAAATTTAGAAAAAGCAACAGGCAATACGATAATAGAAATCTAAGAAGGATTTTCCCAGATGTCAAAAAAAAGGAAAGCTTCTAGAAGGAGTGGGGGGTAGTTCACTATTTCACCTACACTTGAGATTTGGGGGATAATCATAAAAGATAGGTAAATATTGGATTGGCAACTATATTAGTCAGGATTCTCCATAGAAATGGGACAAACAAGACATATGTAGATATATAAGAGCAGCTTGATTATGGGAACTGTAGACACCAGGTCCCTTAATATGATGTCTGCAAGCTGCAGGATCAGAAAAGCCAGCATACAATTCAGCCCAGTCATGTCAATGCGATGATGTAGTGAAACTGTCACAGCAACACAGACGTCACTGATAAAGCAGTTTGGTGGGGTGGTTTTGGTGGAAACTCATTTAAGGGGCTAAAGAATAAATGGGAAAAAAGAAATAAAAATGCTGACCATAAACACTTTTTCCAAGAGGTTTTGCTCTGAAGTGAAGCAGAGACATGAGGCGTTAGCTGTATGTGTGTTTTGAGATTTGTTTTGTTCTGAGGATGGAAAATAATGGAAGATGCTTTGTACCTGGGGAAGTATTTAGTAGCAAGAACTTGAAAAGTAAGAGACAGGGTTAACTCTAGGAATGAAGCTACTGAGCAGAGCGGTTTGACAGAGCCAGCCTCTGATAACAGGCTGTTGTAACAGGAGAGACACCCCTGAGGGTGCAGAAAGAGACTGAGATCTTTTCCAGCCACACTGAACTAGGCAGGAGCAGGCAGATGCTTGGCTGATACTTGAGTTTAACCAGAATGACATTTTGCTGAACAATAGCGTGGAGAGAGGAGAGGGCAAGGGAGGGACTCATGTTTGAAGGGGGAAATTATGAGGCCACAGAACTTACTTATGCTGAGTTCAGAGGGAAGAATGTAAGAGGACTGATGATGAAAAGTAGAGAGAGGTCATGAAAGGTCAAAGACAGCTGATGCGGACTAAGAATAAGTTAGTACCAGGAAAGGAAGGCCTGGTCAGACTGGGTGCTGTACCTGAGGCGCAAGGCGCTGAGGCACGGTATGTGAAGAGCAGCTGGGGTCACCACAGAGGGTAAGCAGCTGAAAGGAGGAGAGGAAAGATCACCCGTGGGGAAGGAGGAGCTAGTCAGGGTCTATCCCGGGGCTAGGCAGAGAGCAGACGTCAGTAAATATTGCCGCTTGCACAAGTTCAAAATAGATCAATTTTTAAACACGTACTGTGTTTTGATTGGTCTTAACGAACGCTTTTTGTTAAATTTAATTTTTCCTGAAAACAAGACATGAAGAAATCATTTAAGATGCTTAAGAGGGGCAAAAACAAGGGAAATTTGAAGCCCTACTTTTATAAGTCATTGAGTTTGAACCTAGTCGTGTACTAAGGAGTGTTACCACGGGAGCTGTCAAGAGGAAAAGCAGAATTCTGGGCTTGAGAGACCTTGAACCTCACATAGACAAGGTCACAGAACTCCTGATGCCTCTTCTTTAAAGCTAACGCGCCTCTACCTGAACCTGGCTGGGCTTTAGGAGGAAAAGCTCGGGCTCTGGAGCCATGGAAACCAGAGGCTTGAATTCTGTCCATCACTTAGTAGCTGAGTGACCTTGGGCCAGTTAGTTAACCTGTCTGAACCTCTAGTGTCTCATCCAAAATCGAAGATTAAAAATAGTTCCTGTTTGATATCATTATACATAAAGAGATACAATGTATATTAAGGATTTAGCCCAGTAACTGATGATAATAAGCACACAATGATGCTGAGCCATAATCATCATTATAAACTGGAGATAGCGAAAGCTACTTTGCAAGTCTTAAGAGGATTAAATGAGGTGAATTATGCAAAGTACCTAGAATGGTGTCTACCTTGCACTGAATACTAAATAATGGTTAGCAGCCACTATGAAATGAATTAGTAGACTAAATCCTTTAATTCTATATAGCAACTAAAAATTGATGGAGGGCTTTCCCTCTTCTGAGCCTCGGACTAGTTAATATGAATCTTTCAGTAGGTTTGCTAATAGTGGAGCAGAGACTCTTGTGGTGACAGAATCAGGAAATAAGGGCCATGACTGAGTTCTGGGGAGGTGATACCAGTGTGGTACAAATTTTGTCAAGAAGGAAACTAAAGCTCAAAAAAGTGAATTGCTCCAAAGATATGTAACTTGCAAGGGCAGAAGCAGGATTTTAACTTGCGCCAGTTTTTAAATGCTTCTGTTTTTAGCTTTTATTTACATGTTGGGTACAATACTGGATAACAGTTCCTTCGTCTGGATAGAAATCTTCATTCCCCTCACCCATTAATTGTCCCTTCACCATAGATTATTTTCTTACTTTGCTGGGACCTGGGACAAAGTTGGCTGGTCTCATTAGGATGAGAGTTCTCTAAGATAACTGCCTTGCCTTTCAAATCAGTGTATCATAAAATCAAGTACTAATTGACTACCTAATTTAAAATTCAACAAATATATCAACGGTGTCCACGTACAGGATACACTGCTAGCTGCTCAGGGGAAAAAAAGGTACTTGGCCAGGAAGGCACTTCTTAGGCTGTTTTTAAGTAACCCCTCCCCTCTCTGGGTACCAGAGTAGAAACAGCAGGGTCAGACGCAGTGGGGAGGGCTTTAGAAAGAGCGCTTTAGGAAAACAGCTCCTCTCTTCCCAGAAAGCATCTTGACCTTCCACCTTGGGGTGAGAAACCACTTGAGCTGCCCTTGAGGAAAGGGGGAGACAGTACGGGGGAGAACACGAAGGTGAATGTGAGCACAGGCAGGGAGACCGGAGAGGGAGTAGTGTTTGGCTCAAGAAAGAGGAGTCATGAGTGGCGGAGCTGGAAGAGCAGCTTCTAATTACAGACCCGTTGTTTAAGAAGTAATACTGCTGTAATGCACTTCCTGAGGAGGATATCAAGAAAACAGTGCCCTTCATGGTAGCTTCAAAAATTAAATACCTAGGGATTAACCTAACCAGAGAAGTGAGGAACCCCCATAGTGAAAATTTGTAATGCTCTTAAAAAAGAGATTGAGGGGCCTGGAGATATAGTTCAGTGGCACAGTGCCCGCCTGGCAAATGTGAGGTTGTGAGTTCGATTTCTGGTACAAAAAAAAATAAAGATTGAGGAGGACATTAGAAACTAGAAAGACACCTACTGTTCTGGCCTATAGAATCAGCATAATCAAAGTAGCCATATTACTAACAATTATATACATATTTAATGTTTCAAATCAAAATACCAACAGCATTCTTCACAGAATTAAATAAAAGAATCATAAAATTTATATAGACCCAGAAAAGACTTAGAATAGCCAAGAACTCCTGAGCAAAATGTGCAAAACAGGAGACATTATAATCCTGGATTTCAAGTGATACTCCAAAGCTAAGGTAATAAAAACAGCATAGTACTGACACAAAAATAGACATGTTGAGCAATAGAATAGAACTGAGGAAGCAGATCAAACCTTGGCATCATTACATCAAATGAAAAAGCCTCTACACAGGGAAGGAAACAAACAACAGGGTGAAGAGACAACCCACAAAATGGAAAAAAAAATTTTTCTAGCTACTCTTCAGACAGAGATTACTATGTAGGATATACACAGAACTTTTAAAAAAAGACCTACTCATAAAAGGGCAATTGCAATTAATAGACACTTAGCAAAAGAAGTCCAAATGGCCAACAAGTACCTGGCAAACCATTCAGCATCTTTAGCCATTAGATAAATGCAAATCAAAACAACACTGAGATTCCATTCTACTCCAGAAAAAATAGCTATCATTAAAGGACTCAGAAAACAACAAATGCAGGCTGAGGATTTAGCTCAGTGGTGCAGTGCTTGCCTGGCAAGCATGAGATCCTGAGTTAGATTCCCAATACAAAGAAAGAAGAAAAAAGACACACAAAACACAACAAATGATGGCAAAGTTGTGAGGAAAAAGCCTTCCTACATCACTGGTGGGAATGTAAACTAGAACAACCATCACGGAAAGCAGTATGGACATTCCAAAAAGCTAAAACTAGACGTTCCACTTGTCCCAGACAGGATGTATCTTAAATCTTTCCACACCTCTTCTCCCTCCCCCCCAGAGTCTCGGTCCCCTTCACATGCACAAAAGATCGACCTCCTGCCTCTTTTTATTAGTCTTTTATTTGGCTCTTTATCTGCACACTGGTGAGGATTAGAGGAACCATGCAGTGTTTAAGTTTGTGTCTGAGGTATTTCACTTAACTTTGTTTTCTGAATGTATTTATTTTCCTAGAAATGTCTCGTTTATCCTTTCCTATAGCCAAATAGGATTCCATTACGTATAGATACCATATTTTCTTCCTCCATTTATCTCTTGATGGGCATATAGGCTGATTTCAGGATTTAGCTATTATGAATTGTGTTGTTATAAACATTGGTATGCATGGATCTCTGTAACATGATTTTGGTTCCTTGGGAAAGACATACAGAAGATTGGATCAAATGAAATTTCTAGTTTTAGTTTTTTGAGGAATTTTTATACTGTTTTAATAATTAAAACCATAAAAAGAGGCCCCAAATCCTAAAACTGTGCTCATATACAGTTTATGCATGTGGGCCTAAAGTAGTATTATATATTGAGTTCATTAAGATGCAAACCACATCAGCATATTTTAATTTATCGGCGCTAACAGGCCAGCTGTTAAAGCCATTAATCAAACGTTTGATTAAAAAATGTGGCAGCGTCTTAGAATTCACCTGCCACGCAGCTCAGCTATACTTCTCACCCTGCTCTCACCCGGCCTCGGCTCTTAGCACGTAACTGAAACTGCATGGAGAGGGCAGCGCTGATGTTTCTCGTTGCATAGTCAAAGAGCGCTTGAAATTGTTTTTAATCAAAATTGTATTTAATTATAAAGATCAGATAGTGCTGCAGCGTTTACAGTATTAAAATATTGTTTCCAACTCGAGGTCTCTCCGTGTCTTGTGCAACCCAGAAGTTCTCCAAAGCCCACCGGTCCTTTTGGATAAAGTATCAGCACATCACTGCCTAAACATGACCGAAGCACGGGCAGCTGCATAGGAATTTGGTGGGACAAGAAGGGTGTGAGCCGATGCCGGCAGATCCCGTGGGGACCTGGCGAGGCCCGTCTGCTGGTGTTGGCCTCCCGGGCCACGTTCCTTCCCCCAGGCGCGGAGCATGGTCCTTTGTGAAACGGGGCCTAGGACCTGGGACCAGACAAGCTAGGTCAGAGGAGTCCTTCATGACCACCTCTGCGCAGACGGACGGACGGACGGCAGGGGAGACTGGACTGAGGGGAGGGAACCCCGACCTCTGGGCCTGCCTTGGGGTTGGGGCGTCGTGAGGCGGTGACCGTGGGGGCAGCGAGCGCAGCAACTCGGGTCTCCAAGCTTCTCCAGGGCAGCTCAGCGAGGCCCTCAAGTGTGTAGAGGCTCCCAGGGGGCCACGAGGGACAAGCAGGCTGAAACAGGGTGAAGCAGGAAACCAGGCACTGCAGCCGAGGGGCGCCAGCTGGGCTGGGGCAAAGACAAAGCAGCCTTTCCGTGCGTGGGCTCCCTGTGGTGGGGCTGGGTGTTTGGGCCCGGGGTCCCAGAGCAGCCCCAGGGCGCGGGGACCCCACTGTGGGCAGGTCGCTGGGCCCAGGGCTTTATTTGACCGTATTACCTTTTCATCTTTATTTTACTTTTACAAATTTTAAATGGTTATTATTTTTACTCTTTGCTGCTCTCCTCCTCCTACACATTTCCCCACACTGTTTTCCCACTAGTTTAGGCTTTCGGGTGAGTGGGTCTGAGTGTTTGTGCTTTGCCTAATCTCAGGGTTCCCCCACACTCCCAGGGGAGCCCAGGTGGGTCCCCTGTGCAGGGATCCCCTGCCGCTCCTACCCGGAGCCCAGGGCCTGGCCTCTTTCTCGTGTGTTTTACTGATGCTCAGCTTCACTTTGCCTCCTCTCCTCCTTTTCAGTTGTCTCCCATGAACTTTTTCTCTAACATTTCCATCAGTCACAGATTTCCTGTCCCCATCTCCCACCACCCCGACTTTGTGCATTTTCCTTTTGCCCCTTCTCAATACCTAAGGACCTACCCTTACCATCTGTAGGGTCCCTTGCCTCCCCACCACCCCTCCTGCCCACACCATGGAGCAGAGGACTGAAACATGTTTTCCCTCCGTTTTATTCTCTCCCCATCTCCCAGGCATTATCCAAGCCCCCAACCCCCTGGCTTTAGATAACTGATTAATAAAATTACGGTTAAATGCTGCTTTTCACCAGGGCGGGGAGGCACAGTGTCACATTTGGTGCACATTAACTGTGGGTCAAGGCTTGGGTGATCATAATGGTTTCGCTATAGCTGTGGATTTCTTCCTAGGTAAAGGGAGACCCCAAGCAAGGGGCTTACAGTAGGTCATTTCTCAGCCGGCCCTGGTAGATTCCACCGTGATGGATCAGCCTGTTGCTGCTAATCTGAACTGATTCCACTGGAATAAGCCTGACTCAGTGGACAGCTGAGGGCCAGTTCACTTGTCTGCCAAGCCCACCATCACACCCAGGGAGAGGGACAGCAAAAGTCCCTAACCCAAACCTAATCTCAGTCACACTCTGCAGGACACCAGCAACCTGACAGAAAGGTCCTGAGTCTGAGCTAACTTCAGTGTTACACTGGAGGGGTCAGAGGAATTTTGGGATGTGAACAATCAGACTCTGGCCAAGAAGCTACTTGGGAATCACATATGCAGTGTCTCAGTGGGGTACCTGTGTTCCCATTGGACATCTTAGTTTTTTTGTGTTTCTTGATTTATTTATCAAGGGGGGGTTACATTATGTTCTTTATGATGTCATGTGTTTATTAGGTTGTTACTCCTGTATGTTTGTTTGTTCACGGCCTCTGGTTTAATAGGTGTCTAGGTTTTCCCTCTCGCCTCAGCTCCCCAATGCCTTCAACCTGAGACAATATTATTAACACATTTCTTTATTCTTTTCCAAACATATATAAACTCTTCCTCCTAAGCCCTTAAATTCCCCATGCCATGGCAAGCAAAATCACCACAATGACCCCCAGGATTTGGAGCAGATTTATTTATGTCAATGGGCACTAATAGTGCTCATTTCCAGAATGTCAGGCCCTGATCTCTGGTGGTCTAGGGCTTCTATGGGACAAGCAAGCAGGAAGTACAGAGGCAGAATGGCTTGTCCATTGGGGATTGGTTTACACAGTGTGCATCACAGTGACCAGACGTTTCTAAGAGACAGGAGCAACCGGAACTGGAACAGGAACTGTTACCTGAGCAACTAACAAACTGAAGTACACTGGCTGGGGGGGGGCATTTTCTGTCACACCCCTAATTAGCTGTCTCATAGTCACTCCTGTTTTCACCAATCCTCCATCTTTCCCATCCTAGACCTTTGACGCTTTCTTATCTTACCTATCTTAATGTTCTCCCCCAATTGATAACCACATAGTTTTCTTTAACCACAGAGCAAACTCTCTTCCTCTCATATGCTCTTGCCCACCACAAAATATCCTCTAAAAACCCTCAGTACTAACCTTTCAACTCAACTCAAAGGACTCCGATAGAGTCAGAGCCCACATCACCCTCCTTTCCTCATCAACCACCAAGCCTTCCTGTTAGTGCCTGACACCACCTGTCCACTTCCCAGCCCACCTCGCCTTCCTCACTGCAGAGCAACCACAGATAACACAGTGAGTGCAGAGAAGAAAGGGGGAGTGTAACCTCAAGGACTGCCAAACCTGTGGGTACTGCTATAAATAGAAGCAGCTTTTTTCAGCAAAACATAGGGACAGGGTTGAAGTCACTTAAACAACAGAAGGAGTAAATACTAGCACTGGACATGCAAAGCTGAAAATTATTCATGGGGAGGCAACATCCTACTACAAAGCTCCATATAAGCCACAAACTCTCCTCAATTCTCTAGTCCCAAACCTGCTGTACCCCCAAAGGCTGGAGAAATAAGAGGGGGCCATGTATATTTAAGAAATAATATACATGGGGAAGCAAGGAGATAGAAGCTCTCTAAACTCCCCCAAGCCTCTCAAGGCAGAGCATAAAGGTAGAAAAAAACAAATACCAGCTAGCAGACAGCTTTGGTAAGTTCTTAGAAGGGAGGAACAAGGGAGATCCAAGATGGCCAACTAGGATGTAGCACAATAGAGAGCCTCTCTGTGAAAAACAACTCAAATGCTGGAATCTGACACCATGGAGAGGATTGGACGAAAGGAGAGGAGTTCTCATGACCCAGAAAGAAACTGAGGAAAAAGAAAAAAAAAAGTAAAAAAAAGAAAAGAAAAGAAGAATTGTGGACAGAGGGCTGGAGCTGGGCATGCTTCGGTAGCTGTGCTGGGCATGTCTTGGAGTCCAGCGACTCACGATCGAGCTGGGGTCACAGCCCTGCTGAGAGTGAGGGGTTGCTGAGCTCGAGACCCTTGGCAGGAGGATGCGCTACAACAGGGAGTAGAGATGGTGAGTGGAGCTGCACCAACTTTGGTGGGTGCTGGGAACTGGATTCCCCAGAGTGAGATCACCAGCAGGATGACATATTGGATTTGAGCAAGTCAGGTTTGAATGAGTGGCTGAGGTGGCTTCAGTCAGTGGCTCCTGGCCCAAAGTGGATTGGTGGGATCTGCTTGGGCTGGGCCATGCCCTCAATCAGGACCCAATAGCCAGGGACGAGGCTGTCCTGAACCTATGACATCTGCAGGGCACAGTCTAACGTGCTGAAGTCACTCGCTGGTTGAGAGGGGAGGGGCTGGCCCACACCGCCGCCCCTGTGTGCACCTCACAGATCAACAGCAGACAGGGGAGGGCAGCACTGCCCTAGCCAGTAAGCTGCAGAGGGAATTAAGGCAATATGTAAAGGTCCGGACACCTCCACCATTCACCTGTCTGAGGGAAACCAGAAGCATGACAAGACAGAGAAAGAGTAAAAGGCTTTCAACCACCACCCCAGGGAAAATAAGCCCAAGAGGGGTGAGTACAGAGCAGATTGAGGGCAGAGGACATGCAGTATCAGACACGGCCTCATCAGAAATAAAGAAATACTTCTGTGACCTCATCGACAAATTTAAATCGAAATTCTAACTCAGGTGAAGCAAGATATAAGAAGATTAATAAAAGAAATGCTAGGCACTCTTCAAGAAGACACAAATGGAAGAATGGAAGAACCCAGAGAAAGGAGAGAAGCCTTTGATGAAGAATATAAACAAAATCTAGAATACATGAAACAGATCCTAAGAGAATATCAGGAAATTAAAAACTCCATTGAAAGCTGGCAAAACTTCTTAAAAGAAACTGAAGACAGACTTTTAAAACTTGAAGATAGGTTTGCAATGTATGATTGCAAAAGGAAGGATCTCTTAAAAATAACAAGGAACCAGGAAGCAACGAAACAAAAGCTAGAAGATGATAAGAAGATTTATAACTTAAGAATAAAAAATGTGAAGAAGCAGGGATGAATACAAGTGAAATAAAAAAGCTATTCACAGAAATAATTAAGGAAAACTTCCCAGACATAGGAAGTAATGTTCAGATATATGAGGCATACAGAACTCCAGCCAGCTACAACCAAAACAGATCTATACCCAGACATATAATAGTCAGGATCCCAGAAATTCATCATAAGAACAAAATATTAAAAGTGGTCAGAGAAAAGAGACAGATTACCTATAAAGGAAAACTCATCAAAATCACAGCGGACTTCTCGATGCAAACTATCAAATCAAGAAGAGCTTGGAGCAAAATATTCCAAGCCCTGAAAAGAAATAACCTCCAACCCAGATTGATATACTCTGCAAAACTGTCCCTCAGAATTAATGGAGAGACAAGATATTTCCATGACAAAGAGGAACTGGGGGAGTTCATGACCACCAATGCAGCCCTGCAAAGAATACTGAAGGACATTCTAGAGAGAGAAAAAAAATCACCAGGATTCCAGGAACAATTGCAGAAAGGCCACAAAGAAAGGGGCAGACAGTGGAATGAAGGAGAAAAGTAAATAACAGTGACAGAAAAATAGCATAGCAGAGATGAGGCAGAGAAGACTGGCTATATGGCTGTTTTGTCGTCTTGACTGATTTTATTCGAATCTGGTATGCTTGTCAAGTCTGGGAGTAGGGGCAACTACTCTGGGGATGGCAGTATTCAATAGGATACCCATTCTGGTTTGATTATTAACTGCCTTTGAAGTCCTATAATGTCTCCAATGTTCAGTTTTTATTAATAGTGCTATGTACCGCTAAGTTTAATTATACTATGCCTGACGATATAGACAATTTAATTGAAATTAACAGGAGACATCATGGTGACAACTGTAGATCACCTAGTATTGTGGTTTTACATGTCCTTTTCATTTCGTGTTTCTCTAGGAATTTCTATTGTTCACTTGTTTTGGTTTGTTTTTCCCTCTAATACAGAAAGACTAGGTATGCATGTAGAGACTTATATGTGTGTAGAACTTCTAAACAGTTTATGAGAATTGATTATAGTTATTGTAAAAAAAGAGAGAGGAAAGGAAAGTATTCTAAAGGATATACTGCATGTATGTTTGATTGTGTAGGATTCAGGACCATAATACTAAGTTTTTTGTTGGATAGATGAATAGAGCTAATTGCAGTCTCACTGTTTAAATGTCTACTTTGTATGCTTTACTTTTGTAACTTGAGCAACTACTTCTAGGAGGAAAATATGTAATTGTCAACTAGTGATTTCTTACTGGTTTTTGTTTTTTTTTGAAATTTTGTATTATTTCTATCCTCTTTCTGTTTCCTTTTTTTTCTCTAAATAAAAAAAATTTTAAAAAAGGAGGAACAAAATAGACAAGTTAAAAGAGAAAGTAAACCAAAAATTTATAACAATTACACTCAATATGCCCTGAGTTTTGGGGAAATAGGTAAAAAACTGGATGAGCTAAATAAAACAGTTCAAAATTTGAACAACAGATTCAACAAGAATATGAATCCTTGAAAAGATGTCAGACAGAAATGCCTGAAATATGATGCAGTATAGAATTCATACATTGCAGAGATGACCAATATGATGTTGAGGACATAACAGTAGATTACAATAAAGAGCTCAAAGAAGCCAAAAAGAAAATAAGAGAACAAGAGACAATCCAGCAGCTACTAGATGACAAGAATACCAATCTAACATGAATCAAGGTTAGAGAAAAATTAGAAGATAGCACAGATGGATTCAGTACTATGCTCAAAAGAAATTATATGAGAAAATTTCTCAAACATAAGAGTTTAGAATATAAGTAAGAATTGCTTATAGAACACTGAACACGTATGGTGAAAGGTCACTGAGCCATATCCTTACTAAATTCACAGGTATCCAGCAACAAACAAACAAACCAAAACAAAACAAACAAAAAGAATAAAAAACCCAGAATTTTAAAGGCAGCCAAGGAAAACAAAAAAATCACATATAGATGCCAACCAATTAAAATCATAGCAGACTTCTCAGCACAAACCTTGAAGACCAAAAGAGCTTGAAGTATTTCAAGTCCTGAGAACAAATAACTCCTAATCCAGATTAATTTACCCAGCAAAGTTACCCTCCAAAATAAATTGAAGTATAAAATATTACCATGAAAAAGATCAGTTCAGAAGATATATGAGTGCTAAACCAGGTCTAGAGAAAATACTTCATTTGAGTGAGGCAAAGTACAAACAAAGAAAATAATAAAGGATGGGGAGGAAGGGACAAAGGGAAAGGTCCCTTGCGATAGAGAAGCGATCCAAGGGGACAAGGGTGAGGGAGGGGGGAGGGGAAGGGTGGCTAAGAGTGAAGATATGCCATATAAACAAATCTATTAACCCCAATTAATGTGAACCTTGTATGATAACATGAGCTAAGACAAGTAATATCAACTAGTGTGAAAGGGGAGAGGAAGAGGAAGGGATTCAAAAAAAGAAACGAGCTGTACTATGAACATTAATCATTTCCCAGGTGACTGGAAACTGCATGTTTTTGTTACAAACATGTACTAATGAAAAAATAGAAAACCAAAACAGGACAGGGGCACAAATCCCAGGTGAAGCAGCCGTTCTATGCTGCTAGCCTGTGATTTGTTTGTCCACCGCTGTTTCGGATCCCATTATCTGGTCTCTGGGCTTATGCTTTGGATTTGATGAAATATGTTTTCCAGTTTCTTTTTGATACAAGCTACAGGAAAGAAATTTTTTTAAAATTTTGATGTCTGAAAGGCATATAAACCTGCCCTCACACTAGATTCTGGATATAGAATTCCAGATTGGAAGTAATTTTCGTTTGGATTCCAGGGTTGACTGAAGCCATCCTGAAGCGAGACGTCTTGTTTGCATGTCCTCTGACGTCTAGCCCGTCCTCTGGTCCTTTGCTGGAAGCAGGACCTTCCTCTGACCCTGGTGATCTAACCTGTTGTGATAACCAGGCCTTAAATGTATTTGGAAGGCGCGTGTTTTCATCCCGTGTTCCAGCCCTCTCAATCTGGGAACAAAAAGCTTTAGATTTTGGGAATTTTTCTTTAACACTTTTTAAGATTTTCTTTCTCCTTCATGCTCTCAAAACTGTTTGTTTGTTTTGTTTTTGGTGCTAGGGCTCAAACCGAAGGCCTCACTCAAACTAAGCAAGCATTCAACCAGACAGTAACACACTCAGTCCCAGCTGTGTTTTTAAAACTCATGTGTGTCTCCTGGGCTGATTGATTCTTGAATTGTGTCATTTATTTTCCTTTTCTGTAACCTACTTTTAAAGGAATTTTTGCTCACTGTCATCTTTTAATCTTTTCATTACATTTTCATTAGCTATTATACTTTGACATTTGAAGAAATATTTCTTGCCTTCTGGATGTTCCCACTTTTATAAACTCTCATTTTTTTTTTTCAGGAAATTCTGTCTGTCTTCTTTCTCAAAGAATGTTAACGTTATGCATTTTCCAAAGCTTTAATATGCTCCTTTGTCCTCAGGGCTACTTATAAAGTGGCTATGTAAAGCCTGTCTTTTCATCTTGAAGGCTTTTTAAAACTGACACATGATTTAAGTATTGGTTTGTTTTGTGTCCAAAAGTGGACAAGGGAAGATTTGTTTGGAAACTGACTGAAAGGGTAGCTTAACTGCAAGGCTTCATTGTAGGGCAACCTGGCTGAATTCCTTTATTGGATGCTCAGCAAAGAAACCTCCCAGGCCACAGCTGCCATCGTCCTTGAGGCAGAGCAGGAGGGGTGACATGGGAGTCTTAGCTGGCAGCGGCTTTCACTTATCGCCTTGACTTGAGGAGCAACCTTTTCCTTCAGGTGATTTCTGCTGAGCGGAGGAAGAAAACCATCTCCCAGTGTGTATGGCTGCTCCTTTTAAATACATTCAAATATTTTGTTTTTATCTCAATTGTATCTCTACCCTAGAGATATCTACTTGGTCCTTGGGAATCTTGTTCCTCTTCCGGTACCTTGTTCCATTCCAGCTTAGTTTTCAGTTTTCCCTAGTCCCCTAGGTTAGTCATTGCTCCTCCGCCTAGTTTCTGCTTTACATTACTTTGTTGCTGCCATATCTTCTCCTATTAACTTTGTGCTTGTGAGGCTTTGCCTTTTTGAAAACCCTTTTACGTTTACTTCAGAGCGACTTTGTTATAAAGTGGCCATAATCACATTTTTAATCTATCGAAGTGTTTAACTTTCTTTTTATTTGTGCAAGTGCTCACAAGTAAGACTTTCCTTATATCTCAGGGGAGACTTGTGACTTGGACTTTTCAGCAATGCTGAAATTGCTAGGACTTTGACAACTTTTAGAAATGGACTAAGTGCCTTTTGCAAAAAGAGATGTGCATGAGTCTTTGGGGGCCAGGAGGGGAATGTTATGGTTTGGGTCTGGATGTCCCCTCAAAGGCTCACGCGGTCATAGGTGGGGCTTTTCAGAGGCGGATGAATCTGAGAGTGTGTGTAACACTGGGATTAAGGGTGTGTGAGATTACTAAATCAGTCCACTGATTGGTTTGGCTCCACCCTACTCCTGATCACCTGGAGTTTTGTCTTTTGGTTGCTTTGCCACCTTCTGCCTGCCATGGGCTGTTTCTCCTCTGCAGTGCCTCTCTGCCATCCCACCCTGCCTCTCAGCCAGCCAGTCACGGACTGGAACCTCTACAGGCTGTGCACTAAATAAAATGTTCCTCCCTTAACTTGTGGGTGTCATGTATTTTGTCTCAGCAAAGAGAAAATTAACTAAGGCAATCATCCTTTGGCTTCCGTTGCTGCAGGACTTTTTTTCCTCTTGCTGTATCATCTAAGTTTTTTTCCCTTGGTTCTTTCTCTTCCTGTTGCTTGTCCTTTAAATGCTGTTTCCCAGGTCTTTGTCCTGACTCTTCTTATATGTTCACCTATACATTTTCTATAGCCAATATTACCTCCTTGCATGGATTTAAACCATTCCTTAGTAGCATAGACTCCCAAATCTATGTCTGTGTCTCCATATTGACATGGACCTCAGAAACTAGAAAGGGGACAAGAGACTGTGTCTACATATTCCTTAGTCAGGTAACACAAACATCCTGGAGCCAAAGCAAAAAAGAGAAAAGAGAAGTGAACTTTATAAAAGTCACAGCTGGAGCCTGACAGAAGCTGTATTAATCAAGATGGATAAGGTTTAGCTGTAGTGACAAGCAATCCCAAAATTACACTGTCAGACAAACAGTTGATTTCTCCATCATGAAAAAATCTGCTGTGGGTAGACCAGCTTTCCAGATTACTGTATGAGATTATTTTTCAAGATCTTTTCGGTTTCACAGAGAACACATATTTGTGAGCCTGCTCATGACACAAAAGGAGCTGCAGAGATGAACACATTCTGAGGGGAAATATGTAGGTCTCTATTCATTGTCCAAAACAGTCACATGGCCACCTCTAACTTCAAGCGAGCATTAAGAAGAATCCTCTTGTGCCCTGAGAATTGAAGTTTTGGGCAACAATAATTTGTGGGATTAACAATATTAGGCTTTAACTAGAGAATCTTATGAAGTATCTTCTATGTTCTGTACTCATCATCTCTAGTTTAATGACTGGTAAAGTGTTAGAATGTGGAATTCAAATATGTGTTAGAGGATAAGTCTCTTGGAGAAAATGTTCAGGAAAAAGTCTGAATTGCTGTCTTATTGTCCTTTCAAAACAAACAGATACTGGGGCTGGGGATACAGCTCAGTGGCACAAGTACCTGTCTGGCAAGAGTGAGTCTGTAAGTCTGATCCCCAGAACCAAAAAACAAACAAACAAAAAACCCCCAAACAGATACCTTCAAATCCTCTCACTGACCTTTCTTTTGGGCTCAAAGATGGAATCATTTTTCAAAAATAGTACTTTTTCAGGCCTGGGATGTAGCTCAGCAGCACAGCACCTGCCTGGCAAGTGCAAGGTCATGAGTTTAATTCCTGATACAAAAAAAAAGTACTTTTTTGCATCTAAATATCTGGAAGCCTCTCTAAGACTTGAGTTTAAAGTTTGAAGAGAAAGCACTTTATTGCCTTCTTAAGTATAATTACCTTGATCAAAATTCCTCCCCAGAGTAGACTGGAAGGGGGACAATTACTAAATAGGCCTTGAAAGAGTTAGGAAGATGAGTGTGTGTGTGTGCATGTGCTTCTTATGTTGGGCAGTGAGACAACCAGTCTTACATACAGGTGTATTTACAGGAAGATAAAAATGAGTTGCGAGCACAGCAGTGCGAGCTCCAGTTGATAACCCTTCTTACTTTTCACCCTGCTTCCATGAGGCACTATCTCTTGCCCTGTGACTGACATTTTCCAACCTGCAACTAAGTGCTCTGAGAGGAGGATGAGAGGCAGTGTTCAGCCACTGATGTCGGGCAATGCAAAGGATCCGAAAGAAGAGATCGACTGTTAAGCATTCATTCAGGATTCTCAGGTGCTTTCATTCCAAAATCATTCCTTAGTTCCTTTCTTTAAGGGAAAGGTTTTGGTTTTCTTTAAATCATATATACTTATGAGGAAGAATTCAAGCAAGAGAGACAAATGCAAAGGAAAAAGCTATAAAAAAATCATCTAATATAGCAACGAACGACTAGTGTTACACCAGGTTGATATCATCCCAGGTATCTCTAATGGTGTGTACAAAGAGGACAGTGGACAGCACTCTCCTTTGGTCCTCTTTCCCACCTCACTGCCTCCTCTGACCCTTAAGACTTCTCAGTAGTGAAGAATACTGGAGTCTGACTTAGAACCTGTCTCTGCTTTTTATACAAGGCTAGGAACGTCTTCACGAGACACTCACAAATTTAAGGAGGAAAGGTTTATTTTGGTTCATAGATTGTAGAGATTTCAGTCCACAGTCAGCTGGCTCGAAGGCAGGGTGGTATCACAGAGGAGAGGACAAACAGTCCATGGAAGGGCAGGCAGGAAGTAGTGAGTCTGTCTTTTTTCTGTCCTTTTGTATTCCATCCAGGCTACAAACCTATGGATTTAGTGCCACCACACCCAGGGTGGGGCTTCCAATATCCACACTCAGAGATATACTACAGCAATCTAGTTATCACCCCCATAATCCATATTCACACACCCTAAATCCAGCCACTTCTGAAAACCCCCACCTGTAGCAAATGAAGCTTTGTGGGAATATGTAGATATAAGCCATACTTAACCAGAAACTTGACCAGTTCTGTAGCTTTAAATGATAGCCAAATGCTGCTGATATCTGCCAAATTTATATATTTGGTCTTGTTCCTGTATAAATTTGTCAGTTAGATTGCAAGGAGTTGGTCTCTAATTGGATTCATATCCTCATTTTCTCTCTGTTTTGAAACAGGGTTTTAGGTCTTGCTATGTAGTTCAAACTGCCCTTGAACTCACTATATTTCCAAGGTTGGCATTGAACTCGAGACAATCCTTGTGACTCAATCTCCTTAGTTCCAGGATTACAGGCATGTGACAACAAGTCCAGCTAGATTCTCTTCCTTTTAGCCTTAAAAGTTATTTTTCAGACACTTCTAGGTATATTGTTTATTGCAATAACACTAATTTCTTAATTTTAATATTTCTAATACTATCTATCATTTGAGCATCTACTACATGTTAGGTATTGTGTCTTTTACATACACTATCTCATTTTAGTCTCATGAAAGATAGATTTTAAAAAAACCAACCCCCTCCACAGCTTGGAATATTTAGTAGCTTGCATACAGCTAGTAGTGTTAGAGTAAGAATTTAAACCAAAGGCCCATGCTCACTCGCTTTCTTTCTTTCTTTCTTTCTTTCTTTCTTTCTTTCTTTCTTTCTTGTACTGGGGATTGAACTCATGACTTCATGTTTGCAAAACAGGCACTTATGTTGCTGAGCTAAACCCCCAGCCTAGCAGCCCATGTTCTTTATGATATGTTCTATCTGCATTTCAATATGAATTTTGATATGTTTGACAATTTCCACACATGCATAATTCAGTTGAGAATTTTACTGGATTTGTCAAGACTTTACAGATTCTTTTGGTATGGTAGTTAACTTTCACGTGTCAGCTTGACTGGGATAAGGGAATCCCAAATAGTAGTAAAATATTATGCATGTACACTTAAGCATGTGTATTCATGTGTGCATATGTGTTCTGCAAGGAGGTTGCCATTTGGATCAGGAGACTAAGTCAACAGATCATCAGTCGTCCTCACCAATGCTCCTAGGCACCATTCAAGTGATTGCTATCATCCCTTGCTCTAGATATTGGCCCTCCTGGTTCTTGGGCCTTTGGACTTGGACTGGGACTTATATCATTGGGTCTTCAAGAACTTTCTGTCCTTTTTCAAGAACTTTATCCTTGGGGCTGGCACTGTGCCATCAGCTATTGAGGGCTGCCAGCCTACTAACAGCAACTCCTACAACTTCTCAGCCTCCATAACTCATGAGTCACTCCCTCATAACAAATCTCTTTCTGTGTGTTGCTATATATACTGTTGGTTTTGTTTTTCAGAAGGATCCTGGCATTTGATGAGAACTGACATCTTATACTAAGTTTTTCAAACTATTTCCTTCCTTTTATTTAACCCTTCTTTAATTTCTCTAATAAAATGTTGCCATTTCTTTTGAAGCAGCAATTTATTCACTACAACTTAAATGAGGGAAGGCCTTCTGGGTCAGACATAAGGCAAGAACTTGGTGAATGCGAGGTGCCATGAGGAAACTGCTCTGTGAACAGAAGAAATAACTGGAGTTTTCACTAAATAAATTAACAATTTTAAGAATTTTACAGTGGACAGTAACAGCTTGTTTCATAATACTGTTAAGCTGTAAGACAGCAAGAAGCCTTTGCCTAGCCAGCAGCAGGGATGCCGGGGACTCTGAGGGGTAGCTACGTGATGCAGCCTACCGTGGCATGATGGCTTGGCAGCACGTTTTCATGAGGAGGAGGCTGAGTGTGAACTGACACATGTCACCCTAAAAAGCACAGCACGGGCTGGGTGAATGCAGGCCAAGCTTGCCTTTGCGGCTTTTCCCTCTTCCAGTGCTGTAATCTTCTCTAGTCTCTTCTGCACCTTTATATTTCCCAAAGCCTCCTCGTTGCCACAGACATCTAGACCTACCTTATCCTAGTTTCCCAGAGCTCCATAAAAAAGCCCAAATGCTCCTTTCCTCATCTCCTCTGTTTACTCATACTTAGGGTATTAAACTATTCAGAGAAAAACAATAGAGGATGCATTCAATCTACATCCAATAGCCAGGCAAACATTTCTCAAGTTAGGGTCCAGGCACATAACCCTAAAGTTTTAAGAGGTCTATGGGAATTAGACAGATAGTTCATATTTATTGAACATTTATGTGTCAGGTGCTGTCTTTACTCCTCTTAACTGTTTGATTTCATTGTAACCCCTATGAAGAAGAAGCCTATATTTCCATTTAGTCGGTCAGCAAACTGATTACCATGACTTTATCTGCATCAATTAGATGAGTAACCATGTAAAGGTTGATTTATTAGGTCGAAGTTATACAACTAATAATTGGTAATATAAGGACTCAAATCCAGTTAGTCTTGGTTTAGAGCTAATGCTTTCAACCACTTTGCAATGATGCCCTTTGGGGTTCACTTGGAACCAATATGACCTCATGTTTATGGCTAGCAGTTTTCTATTACCCCCTTCTCCAAGTGGTCTTTCCAGTAAAACATCTCAGACTTCTTTACATCCCAGCTATATTCCAACAGGGAAAATGTCATGTAGAAATTACCCGGAAGCACATAAACCTCTAAGAATACTAACAGACTGGTTTTCCCATAGGTGACACAGCAGATAGAAATACAGACCAAATTAAGATGCTTAAATCACATTGTCTGTATGGCATTCAAATTCTGTCTTTGTTCCCACTGGGAGTTATATCCTGCCCTTGAATCTGGGCTGGCTACCATTTAGTCAGTAGAATATAATGGAAATAATGCTCCATGACTTCTAAGGTTAAGTCAGGAAAGGCTCTGAGCCTGATTTTTTTCAGATTTTCATTTAGGGGGAAGTCAGCTGCCAGTGGTAAGTCACTATGCCAGAGAGGCTGTGAGGTGCTTTGAAATTATAACCAGCCAACAGCCAGCATCAACTGTCAGTCACAAGAGTAAGTGTCTAAACTGTCCAGCCCAGGTGAACTTCAAACAACTGCAGGTTCTATTGACTCCTGATTGCCTCTACATAAGAGACTTCAAAAATAACTACCCAAGGAAGTTCTCAGATTTCTGGGTCATAAAATCCATCACTAACGCACAACAAACTGTTCAAATCACTAAAGTTTTGGTGTGATATGTTCCCTCGACAGCAGCAATAGTAACAGAATGGTTTACAAGCAAATATAAAACAGAGTGAAAAGCAAGGGCAAGAGATAGGGTAGGTTAAAAAGCTTAGGACAGGCTGGAAGGAGCACAGTACCTAAATTCTATTGCATGCAAAGTGTTTATATGCGTTGTCCTTCTTTCTGCTGGTCTTCTCTGCAGAGTATAAGAACCAAAATACAGTAGCAAGACTTCAGCAGGTTGAAGTAGCCTGAACCCACTGTATTAGTCATCTTTCCTATCACTGAGACCCAACACTCAACACTACAACTTAAAGGAGAGGTTTGTTTCTTTGGCTCACCATTTCAGAGGGTTCAGTCCATTGTTTTCTGGCTCCAAGGCAGAAAGGTGATGGTGGAGGAAAGCTGCTTACTCCTTGGCAGCCAAGAAGAGAAAGAAAGAAGAGAAAAGCTTGGGACAAGAGAACCACCTTCCAGGTCATGCCCCTAGTGACACACCTCCAACCAGGCCCCACCTTCTAACAGGACAGGCAGCTGTGAACTCATCAATGGACTCATCCATTGATGAGTATATTGCCCCTATGATTCAAGCACATTACAAAGCCCCACCCATGAAAATATGGTACCTCTAGGGACATTTTAGATGGGAATTATGACACCCACCACACATCTGTCTTGGAGAGATGAGGGACAAGTGCATCTTGTCAAAAATATGGCTAGTAATTTACAGTCCGGGTCTATTGAAATTATGCTTTTCTTGAGCAGAGACATTATGAGGCCATAATAGGGCCACAATGGGTGCCACCAATAAGTTCCCAATTGAGGTATGACATAGCTGGCAATCTAGAGGCAGTATGAGCTGTGCCTCCTTAATGTTTAAAGTTCACTTGACTTTCCACCTCTTTCTATATAAAGCATTACTCGTGCTTTTTACATCCCTTTTAATCTATGTTCAACATATATTCATTTTGGGTATAATACATAACTGACATGCTTCTATATTTTACCTTTTGCTACTATTTTATATGTAACAGGATTGAATATTCTTAAATAATGCCACAAGGTATTACTGTAAACTGTGATGAGCAAATACTTACCAGGTCAGGCTTATTATGTCTCATTTATTTATGGGCAAACCAAGTCACATGGCCAAACTTGGAGTTAATATGGAAGTGGACTGCACAAGGGAGTGGGAAACAGAAGATGGATTCACTGAGGATCACTATTGTGAGCAATCTATCACTAACACACAGATAGACAGTAATAAATCAGGGGTCACACTGTCCTACAGACTGTTGGGAGTGAGTTTTTTGTTTTTTCAGAGGTACCAGGGATCAAACTCAAACCTTGGGCTTGCCAGGCAGGTGCTTATACCATTGAGCTAAATCCCCAGCCCTGGGGATGAGTTCCTACAGAGAACTGTTTTACAACTTCATTTCCCATCCTCAAGGCAAGCCCAGTGAATCAGAATCTTTTAGGTATAGGGAGGCTTTGTGGTCAGAGAGGGCAATAATCTCAGGTAACTGGGAATGAAAACTAGAGGATTCTAGGATACCAAAGGTTTGGGGTTCAAAGACAAGACACAGTTTCTGCACTCAAGAAGCTTGTATACTCCATAGTGCTTTTTTGGGATTGTTGTTTTTGTAATAAGGATTGAAGCCAGGGCTGTCTTATTGAGCAACACCCAGGCCCCTTTTAAAATTAATTTTGAGGTAGTGCCTCACTAAATTGCCCAGGTGGGACTCAAACTTGGAATCCTCCTTCCTCAACCTTCCAAAGCTGACATTACAAGGTTGCAGCACCACTACGCCCAGTCTTAGAGAACATCTTAACTGCCACATGCCACAGAGATGAAAACGGTTTTTAAACAATTGCATTCCATACTTCTTGAAGTAAGGGCAGTGGTTTCCAAACTTATGGAAGCATCAGTTTTAGTTGGAGGGTTTGTTAAAACACGGTTTACTGGGACCTTCTGCATATTAACTTAAACTGATTTTTTTTTTTTTTGGTACCAGGAATTGAACTCAAGACCTTGCATTTGCCAAGCAGGCACTTACACCACTGAGCTAAAGTCCCAGGCCTCTGCATATTAGCTTAGATCATCTCTAGAATACTTTATTCCCAATATTGTAAACGCTACAGAAACAGCTCTTGTATATGTGTAGTAAGCGAATAATGAGGAAAAAATCTGTACATGCTCAGTGCAGATACAATGTTTTCAAATACAATTGATTCCACAAACCCAGAACCCACAGTGTGGGCTGACTGTATCGTATTTACATATTTAACAGCACAAGGTTCTGGGCTAGGTGCCCTGGTGCCTACGATAAGGAGATTTAATCTCGACTTCATTTGAGCAGATTTATTGTCTAAGTGGATTTATTCCCTAAGACGGGGTGCCTAAATGTCATTAGGCTCAGATAAAGTATCCAAGAGATAAGGGAAAGCCTCACGGCGAGGAAGGCCCTTTGACACTGGCTTTACAGCTGGCTTGGTCTCAGACACGTAGAAATACTGGAGAATGGCAGAGTTCTTTCCGCCCCAGGATGGAAGGGAAAACAAGACAAAACAAGCCACAACACAGCACAGCCACAAGCAGCGACCCAGAAAGGCCCGTGACTCTGCTGCCCGGGGCTCCGGCATCAGTCATCAGGACAGGGCGGGGTCTCGGCCTCTAGCCCTGCTCTCCGGGAGGGAACGGGCAGAACCGGCCGGCCCGCGTCTCCCGGGAGCACCCTCCCGGCGGGCGGGCGGCGGGCGCTGACCTGGCAGAGGGCGCGGCCGGGCGCTGCGTTGCCCAAAGCCTGCGCGGGGCGCTGCACCCGGGCGAGCGCGCTGCGAGGCGGGGCGCCGCTCACAGCAAGATCCAGACCGAGGACGGTGCGGGGTGGGCCAGGCGGCTGCACAGCCTAACCGGGAGAGGGGTCCAAACCTCGCCGTCCCTCGCCGCTGCGGTGCGCCAGCGCGCTCCTCTGCCCTCCCTCCGCGCGGCCTGGGGCGAGGACGCGCGCTCCTCCGGGTGGGGGCAGCCCTCGGTCCAGAGCTCTGCGCCTGCGCCGCCCCGCCCCCTCCCCGCGCCCCGCCCAGTCGCTTCCCGGGCGGCCGCTAGGGGCAGCGCCGGCGGCCGAGGCCTGGGAGGCTGTTGCTGGGCGGGCACCGGAGCCCCGCGGAGTGCAGATCGGGGAGTCGGAGGATGGGAAAACCGGCGGGAGACGGAGGGCGGCGCCACGGGAGGGCGGCGCGGGGCTGACTCATCTCTCCGAAGGCGCTGAGTGACAGTCGCAGACCCTCGCCGAGCGCCCGCGCCCGCCGCTCCCCTCAGTCCCGCGGGTCCGGGCTCCGGAAAGTTTGTGCGGTCGGAGGGCCGGAGCCGCGGCCTCGGGGCAGAGCGGGGCCCCGCGTGCATGCTGTCTGGCGCCGCGGCCGCCAGTGCGGAGGAGCTCGGGGCGGGTCGGGCTGAGCCCAGCGCCGCCTCTCGGCCCCGGCTCGGCGCGGCCGCGCTCCGCCCGCCATGTCCCGGCTGCTGCCGCTGCTGAGGCGCCGGCCCGCGCGCTGCCTGGGGCCGGGCCCGGCCGCCGCCGCCCTCGCCCCCCGCCCGCCGCCCTGCTGCGGCGCCCGGCGGCTGGGCACGCACCCCAAGAAGGAGCCCATGGAGGCGCTGAACACGGCGCAGGGCGCGCGCGACTTCATCTACAGCCTGCACTCCACCGAGCGCAGCTGCCTGCTCCGGGAGCTGCACCGCTTCGAGTCCATCGCCATCGCCCAAGGTGAGGGGCGGGGCGGGGCGCGGCGCCCCCTGCGGGACCCGCGCCCGGACGGTTGGGCGCGCCCTCCTGCCGTTGTCTCCGGGCCGCGGACCCCCGAGTCCAGCCGACACTGTCGGGCGCTGGGTTTGGTGCGCCGTAAGCCTCCCTTTGCCCTCCTGCCCCAAGTCCTGGCTGCCCCGCGGCAGCGGGCACCCCCGCAGCTGGCGAGCCCCGAGAGTGCCGCGAACCCGCCGGCAGGAAGAAACTTTCCTGAACGGTTGTCAGACTAGAATCTGGGAGTTCCCCCAAAGGGGGTGTAGCCTCCGGAGGCAGGGATGCTGTCGGCTGCGGTTTCTGGGCGCATCTGGTTGTATTAATCCAAGCAATCGGAGCGAAACGGAAAGAATGGAGCAAGCCCGCAACTGCAGACGCGTAGTTGTAAGCCCAGGGAGGTTCACACCGAACGCCAGGTTTTGTTTCCCCAAGTTTGAAAGAATGAGATAAATAAGGTGTTGCGGAGCGGGAGGGAAATCTGTGGCTCTACAATAAAAGAGAATTCCGCTGAAAATTTAACTTGCAAGGATGGGAGCACAGCTATTTTTAAACTAACGTGTTAAAATAGGATATTTTTAAAACAAGTGCAGAATGTGGTGGATCAGAATTTGAGTCTAGGTGAAAAGGCTGAAAGTTCAAGAAAATCAAAAGACCAAAAGGAGCGAAGGACCAAAATGGATTCAAATATTAAAATATTTTGCCACTATTACGTTCTGATGTGTTCGAAGGTTTTGAAAAGGTTACTTTTTCCCTCCTGAAGTTGGTATATATAAACAGCCCATAAATTGTTGATTTGGAACATGACATTTAATTTGCCCGAGGCACTTTAAATTGTGTCTTTGGACTTTGTGCATGACTTATCTTTACTAGTTCAGAAACTTAGTAGTTATGTCTGTTCGTTCTTTTGTTCATCAGTTCAAGGAATATATTGAAATGGTTCCTCCATACCTTGTTTCCCCACAGTGGTTTTACAGGAAATTATAACATTGCAATCTCCTCAGTTATTAAACAGTTAAGTTTTAATGTTATAGGAAATCATAATTAGATACACTACTAACGTATTTGTAATTTTGTGTGCACTCAGTAGTTTTCATATACGCAATTCTGAAAATGTGTTTGTTGGAAAACTATAGGCAATCACATTACAATGTTAATTTTTTAACACTGGATAGGCAAGACTATTTGAGCAAAAGTAATTTACTGGAAATTCTGCATTGTCAACATGTTGCAAGATTGCAGGGCCCTTTGAATCTGATTTGATGGTTGTATTGGAAAACATGCCTTGCTATGTCTGGATACATTTTATCACATACATTTTTACTTTTGTACATGCTGGCAGTATCACAGTAGGAATACTCCATTTTCCAATGCAGATAATATCTTAAAAATTTACATGATTTTAGCATCAGTTAAACTTACGTAAGTTGAAAGAGAGAGAAAAAGAAAATGAGAGACTGATAAAATATATTGTTCATAAGAAATAAGTATATAGGAAACAGTGTGATGCTCCAGTGTTGATTTCCTGTTTATAAGATAAAGAACTGTTACTGCTTTTTGAGTTTTAGCTGTCAGAGATGCTGCTGCTTTGAATTTTCACTGCGTTCTTGGTGCTCACACAGATACCAGTACAGGTAGTTATGAGATAATAGAATCATCACAGAACAGATGATCCTATTCATTAATCATAGATGGTAAGGAGGATTTCACTGTATGTGTTCTGTGCTTTCTTTTGAAACAAACTTATTGTTCAAAGGGTCTGTGTGTCCTTGGAAAGGGTACTTAGGTGAACTGATGAAATATTTTGGTATGGAAACATTGTAGACAAAAATCATTTTTACTTTGACATGGTTAGTGAAATCTGCTGAAATTTAGTATATTTGTCCTTATCTTACTTGTTTATCAATAGGCATGTGGTTTAATTTGTGACAAGATATATCTTGAGAATAAATTTGTAAAGATAAGACAGACTGTGGGATTTCTTATCGTAGTTGAATAGATTATGATTTTTTTAAAGTTACAAACTGTTTCTTTCCCAATTTTATTTTAATTTTTTATTTTTTTGGTACCGGGGATTGAACTCACAACCTCACACCTGCCAGGTAGGCGCTTAAGTCACTGAGCTAATCCCCAGCCCTCTTTCCCAATTTTAAAGAAGTTTATGCTGTACCTCACCTTTTCTTCCAGAACCAGATCACATTCTGCTAATAGTACATCCTTGGCTTATTGTTATTAACTGTAGGACTGGCAGGCTGACTTTATTACAGTTACCTTTCAATATTAGCCAAGATTTTGAAAGCAAATTTTCTTAAGTTTTGTAACTAATGTTTCTGTTATAATTATTTTTATAATGTAACATTTTGGTTTTGAAAAATGGCAGTGCTCATTGTATTAGTAGTTAACCATTGTGGTATTACAAATTATCTCCAAACAAGCATGTATTATCTCACAATTTCTGATGCTCAGGAATCCTGGAGCAGGTTAATTGGGTATTTCTGGCTCATAGGGTCTTAGGAAGTTGAATTCTTGATGGTTTGGAAAATCCATTTGCAAGAAGACTCATGGTTTTTGGGTTGAAGTGTCAGTTCTTTGCTGTGTAGTCTTCTTGCAGGGCTGCCTGAGTGGTGTTTTGAAGTCATGGTTGCTGGTTTTCTCTAGAATAAGTAATAAGTGTATGCAAGAGCGACACACAGACAGACAGACAGACAGACAGACAGAGGCTGACTAGACTGGGAGCCGTAGTCTATTACAACTCCTTCTTAAAATAACCGTGCATCTCTTTTGCTATGGGACATTGTGGAGGGTACTGCATTGAGTGAGGAAGTGAAAGGATGGAAATCATTAGAGACCGTCATGCAGACTGGCTCCATACTTTGGTAAGAGATTGCAATTCATGCTTACTGTAGGGTTACACAGAGACACGAGCTGGCTCTTGGGGCCGTACTATAATGAGAGATATAATTTGAAAAAAAGCTTCTTGGCAAACGTTTTTTGTTAAATGTGCACTTAAGATATGTTTTAAAAGATTATTTTTATGAATATCAAATAAGAGATGTAGCAAAGTGAATATAGTGTTTTTCTATCAAGAATAGAGTTTTGTTGGCTTACATTTTTCCCCTTTCTGTAAGTAGAAATTGTGTGCTTTTAAATTTGTTTTTGTACTTTTCTACATCCATATTATTAACCATGTACTTTTTTGTTTTTTTCTGGTACTGGAGATTGAACCAGGGTTTGTGTGTGTGTGTGTGTGTGTATCTTTTTGAGACAAGGTCTTGATGATTCCCTAGGCTATCCTTCAACTTGTGATTCTCCTGCCTCAGCCTCCTGAGTAGCTTGTGTTTCAGTCATACACCACCTCTGTGTGTGGCTAATTATATAATTTTAAACTTTAATTTTATAACTTCCAACTCTTTTTTTTTAGTTTATTTTTTTTACACCAAGTACATCTATCAGAAAAGAAGAAAGTGACAAACACCCCCACATCTTTCCCTGAGAAATTAATATCCAACTTATTGTGATTGTCCATTTAAGGTAGAATTAGTTTTGTTTTGAGAGTTTGCCATGTAGCTTAAATGGCTTTTGGCAAAATGAAAGGCAGGAAGATAAAACCTGGTATTAAGTTGAATATTAGAATACTTACAAGTAAGATTTGTCACGCAGACCTTGGCCACTAGGGATCCTGGGCCGTTAAGCAGCAGTTGCCCTGTTGCTCAGAGTATGTTAGACAGAAGCAATTCTGTTAATCTGTCACCTCAGGAATAGATCAGGGATAATCTCAGCTTTTGCTCAAAGAGAAACACATTTCGTATCCTAAACTAAGATGCACAGATGAATATACTTCAGTGCCTTAGTTACATAGTACAAGAGGGATGGGGGAAATACAAGCCTAGCAGGAGAGGATGAACAGGGGGTCCAGAATGGCTTTACTTGCACAAGGCCGGCCCTAGCTGGAACTCTTTGGGGCCTCACTAGTGTGACAGCCTCAGAATGGTTGTAACACTTAGACAGTGGGCCTGGGCTCCCAGAGGAAATGTTCAGGAAGGCTAGGTAGATGCATATGGTTCCCTTTTTCTGTTAACAAATTGTCACGCATCTGTTAGTTTAAAACAGTGCAAACTTACTCTCTTAAAGTTGCATGGCCCAGAGTCCAAAAGGAGTCTTAAGGGGCTAAAATCAAAGTGTCAGCAAGCAAGATTCATCCTTGTGGAGGCTCCAGGGAGAATCTGTTGCTTGCTTCTTTCCAGCACTTGGTATTCTTGCTTCTTGGCACTGCACTGGAATCTCTGCTTCAGCTGTTGCATTATCTCCTTTCTCATTGACCTTTTTGCTTTCCTCTTAAAGGACTCTTGTGATTACATGTAGGGCCTAACCAGATAATTCAAGGTAATCTCTCTTAAAATCTTCAATAACACCTGTAGAGTCTCTTGCTGGGTAAAGTCACATATTCACAAGTTGGGGAAGTAAGATGTGGACATCATTGGGATCCAGTACCCATCTTATGTGTTATGATTTTGGCTTGGAAGTCCCCAAATATCATTTCTGTTCTATGCTGTTGATCAAGTAAGTCACTGAGTCCAGTCCGGATTCACAGGGAGGAAAATTAAGAGGTGGCATTTCATGTAGATGGTCAAACCTAACAATTGAAGTTCATTCTTTTATGTGAATACATTAAAAACCATTTCTGTTGGAAATTTTGTGTTATAGTCTTACTAAGGCAGGTGATTAATATATTAGCTTTTTTTTTTTTTTTTGGCATAGGTCCTATATTTTGAATACTTACTGTACCGGGTTCTAGTGCCATGATTCCTTTTAAAAGATTGTATAGTGTTCCTTTCTCCATATTAAGATTCCTTACTTTTAGCAGTGTATTCATTTTGGGCTGCGGATTTTGTTACGGGAACTATCCTCCAAACAGGATATTTTAGCAACATCCTTTTCCTACTAAATGCCAGTAGCCCTTCTACCATGGTTATCCTAATTGTGCTACCCCAAAATGTCTTCAGACGTACTGAAATGTTCCTCAGAGGAGATAGGCAGAGCTTTGTGGAAGGGAGGTAGAACAGTCTCATTGTTTGAGGGCCGTTCCCTTAGGTGGAAGTGGTGAGGAAGATAGAACAATCTCATTGTTTGAGGGCCGTTCCCTTAGGTGAAAGCGGTGAGGGAGGTAGAACAATCTCATTGTTTGAGGGCCATTCCCTTAGGTGAAAGCGGTGAGCTGCCTGTCCAGTTCCTGTGCCTTGTCTCTCCTTTTCTCTTATCCAATGATACTTATTATAGGTGCATTGTCTTTGCTTCTAGCTCAGTGCAATGTGTGTATTTGTTCTGGGATAAGAACAGAAGGATAATTCTTTACCTATCAGACTTCTCATCTCTTTATCTATTAAATGAACTTTTTGATGACTGTTTTCCCTGATGATGTTGTCCCTTCATTTTTCAACTAAATTATAAACACTAGGTAGAAACTTAGAAAATAGGACTTATGGAAGTCAAACGCTGCTTTAGTTTAATGCACCAATATAGTTAATTTGATGTTTTCCAACAGTAATCGCTTACTGATTTCTTTTTTTTGGCTGCTGTAACAAGCTAGTTTTTATAAACAAATTTTTGGATAGGAAAGTTAATATAAAGTAATATAAAGTCAGTAATTTTTAGGGTCATCTGAAAGGTTACTTGGAGCCAAAAGATAATGGATGATTTTGAGTGTTAACCAAGATTGTCTTAGTTTTTAAAAAGTGGTGATGTTTGCACGGCTACACTCTTATCTCGTTTCCTTTGGCCTCAGTATAAAGTAACTGGAACACAGGGACTAAATTCCTGAGTGCAGATTTTATTGGCGTCCTGTGCAAGTCAGCTGAATGAATTAGAATGTGAACATATTAGTACTCTTCTTGACTCACAGGCTTCTCTCTGTTGCAAGTTACTGAAAACAATCACATAAAAACAAGTAATTGCATGTTAAAAATTGCCCTAAGTGATCTGAGTAACAAGAGCTTTTACAGACAGAAGGTTTTCCAGGGCAGCTGAGTGTCTTCACACTTCAGTAATCTCAGCACTCTGGGAGACTGAGGCAGGTGAATCACATGTTTGAGCTTACCTTGGGCAATTTAGTTTTAGAGACTATGGCTCAAAATAAAAAATAAATAAAAAATGCCTGGGGATATAGCTCTGTTCAATTCTCAGATACTCCTCTCCTCCTAAGAAAGAGATTTTGTAGGAAAACTTTGAACCATTTGTTTTGCAGGCTTTTGATTGTACCATGTTTGAAGATCTTACAGTTTTTCTCTGCCTTAGTAAAAGTATAAGCACAATGTAGGTTATTTAGCTGTTGAGAGTCCTTATATGTTGTATTTTTAAACAGTAATTTGGCAGAGGTGCTTCTGTTCATTGGATTTAATAACCTAAAAGAGATTGATGTTTTTGTTGGAGCAATTTTATGATTAACTTGTGGGGAGAAGCCAGATTTTAGTCAGCTTAGAAGGAACTGTGAGTAACGAAAATTCAACTCTACTGAGAACTTTGGAAATAAAAGGACGATGATGGATGTTGCTAGATTTTATCTGAGGTGCTCTGTTTATTCATTAGTTAGAAGTCTGAACTTATTTTAAGCACATTAGTAGTATGTTCTTTCTTTATAGATAGTTCATGTGTAGAATTCTAGTTGATCAGAGGCATTATTTTCATGCTGTATGAATTTAGATTTCCTATCTTCCCTTTTTTCTGCTAAATTTTCAATATATTTAAGATTGGAGAATGACATTCTTTTTTCCATACTTTGAAAAATAATATTATAGAAAGCTGACATTTTAACGTATTATCTGTGGCAACAATAACCATCTTGTAGACACCTATCTAAGGGCTTATTAATCTTCTATTTGCTTAATAGCAAAAATATAATTCTGTGCTTTTGCGTGTTCTGAGAAACTTAAAAATGGCCAAAAAAAGTTTTTAATGAGGTGTACATTTCAGAAGTAAGCAAATAACACTGCTTTTAAGCAGTGTTCTTTAGAAAAACCAGTGGCCGTTTAGCAGGTGAGATCTTTTCATGGTACAAAACCTATAGACAAATGGGATTTAAATGGAATTTGCCAAATTTTACATTTGCCCTATTTGCCCAGTCATCAGCTGTTGATTAGTTTAAATTCAGAAACTACAAAAGTCAAAGGAGTTCTATGGTATTTTAGGAATCACATCAGGAGAAATGAATTCAAATAGCTCTGAATTTGTGTTGTCAGTAACACAGGGAAAGTGGTAACTTACTATTGAGAAGGAACAGGGGCTGGTGACTGATAGAAGAAGAAGAATGTGCACACAGAATGGAAGTACTCATTAAATATGAGGGATAACCTCTCTGTATGTACCTTGGGGCACAGAGGAAGTGTGTTGTTGCTTAGATAGTCACAGATGCTTGTGATCAAAAGGTAGAGGTGTCCAAAGTTTGCATTCCAGGCAGCAGCTGAAATTGTATGTGTAAGTCCTACATCCATAATGGCCTCCTGACTCTACTTTGAAAAGTTGCTTTCACTGTAATTTTCTTTTCACACAGCCATCTTGCATTAGTCTTATTAAAATTTTCATTGAAGTCAAGTGTATGATTTGAAACTTCATTTTTCTAATTAAACTACATATGAGCTAGAGGAACTTTTTGTTGTTGCTATTGAGATTAAGCATCAACTGTAAGAAATGTGATATCTTAGTTATTTTTCTCGTTGAGACAAAATACTTGACACCTAAAGTTAAAGCAGGAAAGGTTTATTTAGCTTACAGTTTGTAGCGATTTCAATCCATAGTTGGTTGTGGCATGGCAGAGGGGCATCACAGAGCAGGCAGGCAGAAGGCAGCAAGGAACAACAGGGACCCTTTCTGTCCCTTGTATCTTGCCCAGGTTATGCACCCTAGGGCAGATAGCACTCACACCCAGGGTGGGGCAGCCTTACTTCTATCATTGTCTGCCACTCCTAGCATTGCATTCGTGATCCCAACAGCACACACCCTAGATCCAGCCACCTCCAAAAAGCTGCACTAATGATTCCATGAGGCTCTGGGGGACATTGAGACACAAGCCATAACATATGATCACTTACAAGATCTGACAGAATTGTTTCTGCACTCTAAGTAACCAGTGTATTTATTATAGGAAATTCTCCTTTTGTTTATTCACATGACATTTCAGTTGAAACCTTTGGAACAGGAAATTTAACGTTACTCAATTTTATAGAGCAGTCAGGAGATCAACACAATGATGTGTCTTTGATTTTGTGGTATGCCCAAGATAATTCAATGACCACTGTTTGTGCATTGTTGGGGCTTAGAAAATGTTATTCCCCATATTGGTGCTTTTGTAGGTTGACAGGCCTTAGACGCTGCCTGTCCTTTTAACCTTGCGTGTTCCTCCGCCCCTTACGCAAGCATAGGAGAGAGTGTAGTCTCACATCTTGTCATATAACCAGAAAAATTAATCAGGAAGAGGAAACAAGCCCAGGATACTTAGTGTGATCAGACTTATTCTTCTGAGGGCACCTGAGGGGTAGGAAGAAGAGACAGGATTATAACACACTCAAGTACTTAGAGTGGTATCACTGTAAGTAATGTAACATCCAATGATCTGCAACGGTGAGCCAGAAATTGTACTTACTGACATCAGTGGAGGTTATGCACAGCAGGCTGAGTGCTGTGTTGTGGTAGAAATGAGTATATGTGGAAGATGCATACATCAGATGAGACACAGACAGACACACACACACACACACACACACACACACTCATATATGGGCACTGACCAAAGGACCCTCCGACAGCTTCACCCTGGGGACCATCACAGTGGACCTTTTGGGTCCTTCAGGCCACGCCCAAACCATGGAAATGACAGGCTAACTATACCTTTGTGGTCCCATAAGATTATAAAGTAGGTTCCTGACTTACAAGCGTTCAGGTTGTGAACATTCACAGTTGGAAACAGTCCTTGCATTACACATTACCCAGTGACATCAGAATCCTTAGTTTTAAGTATGTTTATTCTCTGATGTTTGAACAATAAAATCACCTAACTGTGCTTTTCTCAGATATATTGTTGTTACTCAGTGATGCATGACTGCATATTTTTCTTCATCATTTATCTCCTGTTATGGTTTGGGATATACTGTCAGATGAAGTCTTCTTCAGAGAGCTGTGTCCCCAGTTGGACAGTTTTTCTCTTTTGCTGATTTTTGTGCTATTCTCCTCCTGTACATTTATCACCTTTAAAATTACTTCTGAAATTTTGAAGCAATCTCAAATTTCAAAAAACAAAAATTCAAGTACAGTACAAAAGCCTTTTGATTTCTGTTTCTTAAATCATGAGAAAACAAGGTGCTGGCGAGGTGCCCTGTCATCCCTGCCCCAGGTTTATTTATTTTAGTTTCTTAGAGATTAACATGCAGGCAGTTTATTGGGTGTACTGGTGGAGTCCTGACCTTAGAAAGGGAAGGGAAGGAAACAGGTTTGGGCAGAATGGATGTAAAGTGGTGAGACTGCTGACCCTGTGAGGGGCTCTGAAGCTGGGATTACCACTTCATACTGATCTGAGCTGCTTGCAAGTACTGGGCCTCCACCTCTGTGAAAACCTCTGTTGGATGTGGATGGCCGTGGCAGGGTGCGGGGCCTTGGGGGATGCAGCATTCTTCAGCTGGGCAGTCCCTGAAGATGGCCGTGGGGAGCTCTCTTAGCAGGACTTGGGACAGCTAAGGCTTAGGTGTGCATAATTAGGTGTGCCCCTGGAGTGCTGGGTGAGAGAGCATTGCTCTGGATAGCCACAATATGAGTGTGTGTGCTAGTACCAAGTTTCATCACTTGTCCTACGTACTCCTTAAGAGCAGACAGATCTGGAGCAGAATTAGGCATTGTATTTAGTGGTATCTTTAACTTCCTTCCATGTGAAATGATTCCTCAGGGAAGCCACTGCGGTTACAATGTACCAGGCTTGTCCTGTGCTTTTCCCACTGTAGCTCTGGAATCAACTGTTTTCTAAGGATCCCTGGTTTCTTTCAGTGTGGAGTGGCATTTAGAAACCACGCTCTGGAGGTAAATATGTTCTTTGCTGTTAGAGGGTGGCTATTTCCAGGCCCTCACAGTAGACCAAGCTAGTGAACAAAAGACTATGTGTATTTATACATAATATATTGTCATTTCTATTTCTGAATCTGTTTAGTATAAATAAGAGTTTGTAACAAGTTCTCTAATACTAATCCAGTACCACAAGGCACATTCCTGTTTTCTCACTTTCTGTTATTTCTAGGCATTACCTGGCAGAGCAGTGCCTGGCTCCTGTTATTCTTGGTGTACTTGTTATTTTGACCACTGCTCCAGTGTGTCATCAGTATCCCATCATCACCAGTGACGACCTTTTCCCATGCCGATGTCCTCACTTCAGCTCGGGCACGGAGCTGTGCCACAGAAACCCTCCTTGCTACCACGTAGAAGCCCTTCTCACCCCAGCTGTATCCTGACACCTTCTGTCAGATTGACGCCAAGTGTGGGTAGCGTCACCCTGCCTGAGCTCTGAAACTCTGCTGTAGGCTGCCTGCTGGCTGGCTGCCTCCTCCACGCATGAGCACCTTAGTCCCACCTCGTGGCTTTTGGAGTGAAATGTTATGGCAAGGAGAGAGTTGCCTCCTTCTCTTCAACCACTTGTTTAAATCTGTAAAGCTTTAATTAAAATCAACACCAAAGAGTTTTACTCTTCTTGGAGGCTGCCTCTTTTTACGCACATAATTTCTTCCTTCTGCAAATTTATGTTATAAATTATTGTTATCTCATATTCATTCATACATCCTACCAACTCCAACTCTGTGTAACTTTTGAGATCAGGGATGGTTTTCTGTAAGGTTTTTTTTTTTTTTTTTTTTTTTTTGTGCTCTTTTGGAGATAGGGTCTCACTATGCAGTTCAGGCTGGACTTGAATGCATTATGTAGCTTAGGCTGGCCTTGAACTTGTGGCAATCTTCTTGCCTCAGCCTCCCCAGTGCTGGGATTACAGGCATGTGCCACCATGCCAGTCTTTCTGGAAGTTTTTTTTGTTTAGTGATAATGCAAAGGTAGATTAAAAAAATTTTTTTCTAGTTGATTTGTGAGAAATTTCCTTTATTTTGGAACATAAGATTTAATAATTGAACTGTTTTCTTATAGCTTAGTAAACCTGTAGATGATAGTTAAATGATAGTAAATTCAAGTAATTTAAATGGGAAATACTTTTGAGGAAAAGAATATTGTTCCCTTTTATTTTTAATTAATTTGTATATGTAGAAAAATAACACATTAGATTCTAATGACATTTTTCTGGATTTATGACATTTTATTAATTCTTTTTTTATAATTAGAATCCTGTTTTGCATGAATTTCAATAGCTTTTAAATAACATCCGTGTCCAATAACACAATTCAAATTTTATTTATCTCAGTCTATTAATGTCAAATAATTGGATGAAGAACAAACTTTATTGTAAACTTTGCTGCTGCCTCCTCAGTTCACAAATCATTGTGTAAAAACAGATCATCATGAGGTTATTATTTACTATACTCACAGACAGAAAAACATGTATTTATGTTTCCTCGTTTATTATGTTTCCTAGTGATAAAGCCATACAACATTTTACAAAAATGTGTACTCCGAAGGGAATCGAAGACCTGGCCCAGGGGCAGTGTATCCGTACACTCAGCTGCTAAGAGTTCTGAAGCAGGAGGATTTCTTGAACCCAGGAATTCTGGGCCAGCCTGGGCAACATAGTCTAAAGCAAGTAAAAAACTGAAAAGGAGATTGACTAAAAAGCAGCAGTGAAATGAGACATAATTGTATTAGTTGGTTGTGCCTTATTATAGTAAAATACTTGAGGCTAATAATTGTTAAAAAAACAAAAAAGGTTTGTTTAGCTTGTAGCTCTAGAAGCTCAAAGGCCTGTATCTGGTGATGGCTCTCTTACCAGCAGAGTCTTGGTGTGCAGGGCATCACATGGCCAGAGATGGGGCACAGGTATACGAGTCTCTCTAATTCGATCTTTCTTCTTATGAAACTGCTTGTATTCACTTATGGCAGCTTCACCCTGATGACTAATTCTAATCATTTCCAAAAGGCCCCACTCATAAACCACAGAGTTAATCAAGTTTTCACTCTCTTAATATCTCACAGTGGGAATTAACTTTCCATGCGTGAACTGTTGGGCACATACTTAAACCTCGTCTAAACCACAGTGCTGTTAATGCCATAATGAAATTCCATTCCATTCCATTGGAGTAGAGAAGAGATGGGCGACTTTGAGAACGTAAACACTGGCACCGAACTGCTGCCATTTGAGATGCCAGGGGAGCTCAGGGGAGGCAAACTTACTGATGTAAATGAGGGAAGTGAAGAGGCTGTGATGAGGAGGTGATATTCTGGAGGCAGTGATCCTAGTGAAAAGCTCACTTTGTTAAAGAAATAATTTTATGACATTGAAAATGCAGAGGATAAAATATCCTGTGGTAATCCAGGCTTGGAAAGGATGGTGACAGTTCACCAACATATGGGAATTATGCTTGCTCCATATTATGAAAAATTACACGATGAAACACTGTATGAAGAGGACTAGCGGTGTCTAGCTGCTTTTGTTAAGTACAAAGAAATAAAACATTTTAGTTGTTAGTGTTTTTGGTTCAAATTAGTATACTAAATTAACTTTAGTTTTACTATTTTAAAATTTCTCTTTACATTTATACCTGTCAGTAAGATTTTTTAGAGTTTTGACAAAGACCTCCAGTTGTTCCTGAGGATCAGAGAACAATTTAAACTTTTCCTATTATTTTCTGTGCTAGGGATCAAACCTGGGACTTCCTATGTGCTGGGCAAGTATTCATCACTGAGTTGCACCCCATCCCCCACTGGGCATTAGGACCGTTTTGTACATTTTGTACATTCTGTAAGCTTTGCAGACCTGTATGGTATTGTGCAAAGCAAGGGCTGCCTTTGGACTAGTGTGTGGCATTTCAAAAGTTCATGCATATGCCTTTATTTATATATATATTGTAATGACTTCATTGTTTGAATACATTTTGAATGTAAAATATTTTTAGCATGCAGGTATCCAAAACCTGAGATTGTCATTGTGAAGCGTGCAAAGGAGATAGCAGCAGAGACCCCTGATAGTTTTGGTATAGTACAATCTTATGGTGGTGTTTGGCAGATGTTTGTTGCAAGTAGCAAAGTGTCTGTTTGACAGTACCTCTTGCTTGTTTGAAACAGAATGCTTTGAAAGTTTTTTGCATTAGTATTTTAGACTGTCAGTCAAATATTTATTTCTGTTATCTAACCCAGGCCTTTGTGGTTATGACTGAATAATGCATGGTTAACTAACTGAATGATTAAATTATGGAGCTGAAAAGATGAAATCATTTTTACTTAATTATATTTAATGTATTTTAAAAGTTACTGAAATAAGCATAGCAAATGAAATGTAAGCAACAAGGGCTATGAATTTCTTTAGGATGGATGAGTTGGAAAAAAGAATTTATATACAGAAATCTCAAAATATTTTAAAGATAACTTTAATTAATGGAACTTCAGGGAATATTCAAATTTTGTTTTTTTTAGGGGATCCTACATAGGGCCTCATTTGTGATAGACGAGTGTCTGTTACTGAGTTATATCCCCAGCCTACATTCAGTATTTAAAAAAAATATATTCTTGAATAGTTTGAAACCTTTTGTAAGTTCAAGGCCATTAATGTAAGTTTTTTAGATTCAGCCAACATACAGTTTGATACCTAATTTAAGTTACATGCTGTGGTAGTGGTAGAATGTGTGTGTATTCATGTTTGTAAGTATGCATGTATGTGTGTGTAAAAGATACACACTAAGGGTGAGAGATTAACTCTCTGTCCTTTTATTATTTTTATTACTTTTTATATATTTTGTCTAAAAAGCGTAAGTGGTATATGAAAATGAATTTGAAATAGTTTATGTTTTTGTGGACCAGTAGAAATTTTGTATCAAAAAGATTTAATCACTTCAGTGAATCAGTAATCCATTTTTGGAAGCCTGATGAGGGCAGAACAAATGAAATGTGTTCTCTTCAAATGTTAGTATCAAGGATAAAAACCAAGTTATAGAACTTCAGAAAAATATAGAGGCATAGTGTGTGTACATATACATACATATATAAGACATATGTATGTATTAGCTTGGTAGCACATTGTAAAAATCCTGCAGTATAATCTACTGTACAAGTTCTAATGTATTTCTAAAATTAAAAATTTAAAAACTCATAGGCATAAACAGTTCATGCTGATATCTTTTGAAGAATGGTTTTTAGTTTTGAATTATTCCAAAGAATTTTTACTTAGCTCTCACTTTTGGGATGATATATAAAAAAATTATACTTACTATATAGATGAGGGCAAACAGTGTAACTGGGAGGTACAGTGCTGCTGAGTGATAGCTAAACTAATAGTAGGGTTTACCTATCAGTGTTCATCTTTTGAAACCTTGGCTTTAGTTGTATCTGTAGTGTGTATGTGTGTATGTGTTTGAATTCACATATATTATGCTTCTTCATAAATGTTTAGTGCTAATGCATGACCAATTTTTTGACAGTGTTTTATATTCACATATGATTGGTTTTTGGATATGCAGGGGTTTTTTTCCCCTAAATTTATTAAAGGACCAAATTAGGAATTTGGGGTCAAGATCTAGCCATGGGTCACTGATTCAGTTACTTAATATCTGACTAAATCTTCCCTATGGATAATTAAGTCACTGTGTCAGTGGGCAGGCTTTTAGCATGTAGGCTGGATAATTCTTTGCTGTGAAGAACTCTGTGCTGCACTATTGTGTGCTTAGGATCTCTAGTGCGGGTAGCAAGAAAAACAACCATCTATTTCCAAGTTTCTTCTAGGGGGAGGTATCATCCCACTCGGAGAGCTGCTGGCAGATGGCTTCCAAGTATCTTTTACAGTCTGACATTCTATAAAGAATTCTCTTTTCTCCTTGAATTTATTTCATTTATTTGTTTGCTTTTTAAAATGCCTCATTTTAGGGCCAGGGATGTATCTCAGTGGTGCAGCACCTGCCTGGTAAGTGTGAGGTCCTGAGTTCAATTGCTGGGTTACACACACACACACACACACACACACACACACACACACACATTTTATAGAGCAGTTTTAGGGTCACAGAAAATGAAGAGGAAGGTAGAGATACCCATCTCCTCTCACCCACACAGCCTCCTCTGTAACCAACATTCCTCATCAGGATGGGACGTTTGTTACAGCTGAAGAACCTAGGCTGCTGCATCATTATCACTGCAGGCCCTTAGCTTATGTTAGAACTTGCTCTTGGGTTAGTGGAGAAAATGTATGACGATGAGTATGCATTCTAGTCTCGAGTATTTCCCCTGCTCCCAGAGTCCTCTGTGCTCAGCTCATCTGTCCTCCCCTCACCCAGAACTGCTGGGAACTCCTGATCTGTCACTGTCCTCATCATTCTACCTATACAAGAATGTTATAAAGGTATGCTGCCCTTTCATATTGGCTTCTTTCATTTAGTGCTATGAAAAAAATTCTCACTTGAGAAATGTTTGAAAGGGAGAAAGGAAAACATTAAGAATCTTTGCTGCTTACTAGATACTTATTTTAAAATGTATATCTGTTGGAGATCTGTGTAGCTGGACTCCCAGACAGAGCTACCATTTGTGATGTCCTAATATGGATTAATGTTTTTTTAGCTTTAAGCTGTCTATCTATAGTATTATACATGGTTAATTTGATTTTTTTAAACCATAAGTTCCTGTCTAATACTTAAAAACTAAAAGTAAGAAGATCTGTTTTATTAAAAGTTGTATTGCTGCTTTAATATCTTAGTTTTTTTTATTTTTTTATTTAAAGAGAAACAAAAACATGTGAAGGTTAGAGATAATACAGAATTCCAAAAAAAAAGATAATAAGAAATCACTAGTTAATAAATTATATATTGTCCTCTTAGAAATAGTTGTTCAGATTACAAAATTAAGACATACAAAGTAGATAGTCAAACAGTGAGAGTGTAAACAGCTACGCATGCATCAATCTCTACATATATTTCTATCTTTTCTGTATTAGAGGAAAAACAAAACCTAGCAAGACAAAACAAAACAAATTCCTATAAAAACATGAAACCAAAAAGTCGTATAAAACCAAAGTACAAGGTGATCTACAATGATTACTGTGTTGTTTCTTATTATCTTCAATAGAATGTCTATATCATCAAGCATAATGGAATATAGCAGTATAATTGAGTAAAGCAGTAAATAACAATATTAGTAAAAATAAAACATTGTAGACAGTATAAAACTTCAAAGGCAGGTAATAATCAAACCAGAGTGGATATTCTAGTGAATCTTGTCATCTTAAGTGCAGTTGCCTATACTCTCAGACTTGATACTCTCAATCATAACAGCTTTGAATAAAATCTATCAATACAAAACAGTGATCCAACAAACCAGATTCGATTACGATCAGTCATGGTAAAACAGTGTAGGTTTTACTGAGCTTTAGATTAAGTTAATAGGAAATTAAGGATGATTACCATACTATATCCTGTTATTTTTGGGATTGCTGTTTGTACCCTCAAATCTAGTACAGGTAGAATGACTGGAACAGAATATAATACATCTAAGCAGAGTAGTGAGTAATGTGGGTTTTAAATCCTGGTTCACTATTAACAATATAGTGTATCAAGGCCATCTATGTTAGTGATTCTAGTTATCCTTCTCTGCCTCATTTCTGCTATGCTATTTTTTGGCCTGTGTCTAGTTTTCTCTTTCATTCTGCTGCCTGCCCCACTCATTGAGGCCTTTCTGCCACTGTTCCTAAAATCCTGGTATTTTTTTTATCTCTCTCTAGAATGTCCTTCAGTATTCTCAGTAGGGTTGGATTGGTGGTCACAAACTCACCCAGTTCCTCTTTGTCATGGAAGCATCTTGTTTCTCCATTAATTTCTAGTGACAGTTTGCAGGGTACATCAATCTGGGCTGGAGGTTATTTTCTTTTAGGGCTTGGAATACTTCGCTCCAAGCTCTTCTTGATCTGATGGTCTGTGTGGAGAAGTCAGCTGTGATCCTAATGCACTTATCTTTATAGGTAATCTGTTTCTTTTCTCTGACAGCTTTTAATATTCTGTTTTTATATTGAATTTCTGGTATCTTGACTATTATATATCTAGGTGTAGCTCTGTTTTGGTTGTAGGTGGCTGGGGTCCTGTATGCCTCACATAACCGAATGTCATTTTCCTTTCCCATGTTTGGGAAGTTTTCCTTAATTACTTCTGTGAATAGCCTTTGTAATTTGCCTGTATTGTATTTCTGCTGCTTCATTCATGTTTCTTATTCTTAAGTTGTAGATTCTCTTGTCATCTTCTAGCCTTTGTATTGTTACTGCCTGTTGTTTTTAAGAGATCTTTCCTTTGATGATCACACATTGCAAACTTGTCTTCAAGTTTTGATAGTCTATCCTTAGTTTCTTTTAAGGAGTTTTGCCAGCTTTCAATGGAGTTTTTAATTTCCTGGTAATCTCTTTGAATCTGCTTCATGTATTCTATATTTTCTTTATAGTCTTTATTGAATGTTTCTCTCCTTTTTTGTGTTCCTTCTTCCATCTGTATCATCCTGAGAGATGCTTCCTGAGAGCATTTCTTTTATTACTCTACTCATATCTTGCTTTACCTGATTTAATATTTCAGTTTTGAGCTTGTCTACAAGGTCCCGAAGATATCTCTTAATGTCCATTAAAGCCTTGTCTGATGTTGTGTGTTTGCCGCCCTCAGTCTCCCTTGTTTTTCCCTCTCTTGGATCAGTGCTGTTAGGGTTCTGGGCTGGGGGCCTCCTCCTGCCTCTCTCTCCTGTCATGGCCCTTGCTTTTTCCACACGAGTTACAGTGCAGGTCCCAGCCCCCTTCCCTGTTGGCCACGTTTCCTCCGAAGCATGCTGGCAAGGGAACTCCACCCTCTCCTGCCTGCTCTTGTCACTGAGGTGTAAGCAATGGCTGTATTTGCCTGCCCCTCTCCAGCGGGCCAGCCAAACTTCAGGTGCCTTCACCCAGTTAGTGCTTGCTAGGTGCAGGGAATTGATTTGGGATGGCTCATTGGGTCCTGGCCAGGGGCGCGGCCCAGTCCAAGCAAATCCCACTGTCTGCTCTTGGGAGGGAGGAACCAAATGAAGTCACTGTCACTCCCAGTTTAGGCTCCTCCTGCCAGATTCCAACATGTGACCCATTTGGTCTTGCCCTTCCCGTGGTGGGGGGGTCTCATTCCCAGCACTGACCGTGGATTAATGAAGGTCCCTTCACCGGGTCCGCTCTCCAATGGGCTCATCAACCCCCGACTTCAACGCTGCTGTGGTTCCTGTGAGTGGCAGCAGGAACGAGTTTGGGTGGCTCTGCTGGCCGGCGCAGATTCAGGCCTTTGCAAACTTGGCAGGTCACCATGAACGAAAATGCTGTGTCCCATAATTTTTAGCTGTTTCAGTTGTAGTCCCGAAGTATTTGACGAACTTTTTTACATTTTAATTTCTTCCTGTGTCAAGAGGATCCATCTCCCTCTGTCTGGGTCACTCTAGGGTGTTTTATTCTGGCAAATGAGTTGTTTCTCCCGGGAGGCTTTGTATTTTGTTGCTCAGTGATCGGCCATCTTGACTTCTCCTAACATCTTAGTTTTTTAACTTACTTTGCTCTTCCATAGGCATGAAGGAAGTTTGTGTTAAACAGTGTGTATAATTGTTCCAGATACACAAGTTAGATGTGAAAACAACCACAAGCAAATAGTATGTTTGGTTATCCTAAATAACCTATGAAATAAAAAATAAAAGAAAATTTAAATTATTGTTTCTCTAGTACTTGGTATTCTTTGAGACAGAGCTAAACAGTTAATGCGTTAGTACATTAATAAGAATGGTTCATTGAGCACTATAGCTTTCTTGTCATTACCACTGGCCAGCTCCTGTCTTTAGTTACTATGCCACTGGCTTGCACTGGCCCAGAAATCTGTTAGCTCTAGTGTAGGTTGTAGTCAAACCCCTGGTCTCACAGAAAGTCTTCCAGAAGGTTAATGAGATTATGATGTTAATTCTTAAACAATCTAAGAAGTTTGTTTTCTATGTAATACATGTTACAATAATCAATTTTAAATTCTAAATAAAATCATGACATACTCATGCTTTTTATGGGTTTTAGCTCAGGCAGTGCTTTTGAAAAAATAATTTAAAAGTCCTTTTACAATTAGAATTTTAAAAAAGAATTGTTAATTAAAATCTACCAACTTAAGTTTTTTTTTTTTGCTGTTTACAAAGTGCATTTAAAAATTTGAATGTCAATTTCTGTAAGTATATTACTTACCCACATTTATTTGTTGAGCACAATATACCTGTTTTGGTACATGACTTTTTTGGCGTTTAATTTTATTTGCTTAAATTATTTTGCATATAGCATAGTTACATTTTAAGGTTGTACTCTTAATGTGTTATATATTTATTGTAAGTTTCACTTTATCCATCTGAACTTTCATTTCTGTTAAAAGCTGAAAAGCTATTCATAAGGTCTAGAAGTGTGGGTAACTGAAACCCTTAGGCCCCAAATTATTGCTTAAGCATACTGGTTTAATCCCAGTTTTTTTTATAAATCGCTGACTAGGCCAGATTGCAGTTTGTGGGGCCAATCCTACTTCCTGTATTTTTTGAGGAAGATGCCAGGACTGGTCTGGAAGAAAGATTAGATGATCAAAATATCAGAAACTGGGCAATTGGACTCAAAAGAATAATGATTTATTTGTAATAAAGAAAGACCAGAGGCATTAAATTGTTTCCATGTGTCATCTCAGTGGAGTTTTCTTAAGTTTATTATAAATGATTAAAATTTTTGCCTTGATTTATGATCTTATTTCGATGTTTACATTCTCAGTAATAGACTAAAGTAAGTTATACTTAGAATTATTCGTATGACAGCATAGTAGAAAATAGACTAGGAAATAAGACTTTTAGAATTTTTTTTCAAGTACAGAGTTACATCTTCTAATGTGTGGTTACATTTAGTGAGATACTTAGCACTAAAGATGATAAATTATAGTTTCTGTTATAATTAAATTACTCTGTATGCCTCAGGGCCTAGTTCTGCTTTCCAGCATTACCATTGTTTTAAACAGATTTTGTAATTTTGTCTTGGGTACTAAGATGTAGAAACTGTAGACTTCCTAGTTACATTTCTTCAATCAAGTCTTTTGGTTTTCAATTTAAGCTGTATCATAGCATAATATACTGAAATGTGTTTCTGAGAAATAATGGGTGATTTCAAATTTTCTTATTTTCTGAATCTTGTTAACTTTATACAATAAATATATAGTATATAATCTTCTTACTAGAAAATATAACAGTGCCTTAGATATGCCAAAGGAGTCTAGGATTTTGTTTTCTAATCTTTACTTCAAAATTCCTTTTACATTAAAAAAATTTTAGTAACCTCATCTTTTAAATGTATAACCATGAATGTGTAAATGTATATTTACATATAAATTATGTGAATATATATGCCTTAATGTGAGATAATTATATTAAATTTCAACTATAGTAATCAGTTTTACCTGACAGCAGAGTCAGAAGACACTTTAGAGACCTCTTGACGGTAGGTATTTTATTTAAATTCATGACAGAGCAGGCAGGCAGCTACTCTAGTTTGTGAATCCTTGAGGGTTTTAGTTTCATTCCCTCAACTTAATAGAAGATCTCATAGTCAAAATTACTGAATTTTGTTATAGAAGATAAATTTGGCAAAAGAAAATAGGAGATAAACTGCTTTCTGTCTTTTCCAGTTAAAATTACCAGAGGTGTTGTACTTTATATTTTAGTATAATACCGTGTTGATTTTTGCATAGTTTAGTTTGGTGATAACTTTGCTGCATATGCTTCAATAAATTCTGTTAGTTTTTTAAATCAGCAAGGCATGTGGTCTTTTTCAATAGATTATTTGGGGGAATCTGCTATCAGAAAGTTGTTTACTCAAATGAAGTAAAGATTTTGTATTTTTATAAATGAAATTTTTTTTACTGGGGAAAGTGTGATCAGTGAAAGATACACCAATTTAAGAATCAAGAAATCTAGTTTTTACACTCAGTTGTGCTTATTATCCTTCAATTATCTTGGACCATTGTCTTGGTCCTTATTGTACTTCTTAGATTCAGTAGGCAGTACTGATTGCAAGAGCAAAAGTAGTATTTGGAAATGTGATATACATCACATGTTATAAATAATAGTAGAAGTCAGCTGCAGTATATGTTGTAATTCTATAAAACCAATACAAGTATGTATTATATAAAACTGAGATAAATGGTACCTTAAGAGAAAGAATTCCACTGGTCAAAGTTAGGACAAAGACCAGAACCACCTGTGTCTCTTAATGTCTTGATGACATGATTCTGTGTGTATGTGTGTAATTTGAGAAGTTTTAAGAACAGCTTGGAGTTTGAGGTATTTGAGTGTGGCCTGGTTTCTTCTTTCACATGGCATCCTAGCATCTGGCACCTTTTTCTGTGACATTGTTTGACCCTTGCCATAAAGTGAACACCAAGCCAAGGGACACGAATGGGATGTTTGCTGCTGGTAGGTAGATTCTTGTTAAAGGCGCAGTTAGTTTTGTAGGCAGTTTGTCCAATGACAAATTAGTTAATATCTGGACAGTACTTTTAAACTTTCAGTTCTTTTGCTTGGTCTTCTCAAAGAAGCTGTTAGTTCTTTTTTCCCCTCAAAAATAGTACAGTAATGATTGATATTAAGATTTTGTTTAACTAGACTTTCCTTAGTATTTCTACAGATATATCTACAGATAATCCCAGACCTTTATATCTGTTAGTAGAACAAAAATGTATGAATCTGTCATCTCAGACCGTATGTGCTCTCTTATTCTCCTTCTCTGAATGGCAATTATAGTATTTCCCACTAAAATGAGTGACCAAATGGGATTCCAAGAGAGTGCAGTTAAAAATGGTCACAACAGCAGATATGAACTAGGGTTGGCATTATATGGTGAGGCTGCAGGCAGTTCTGTTCTTAGGGTTCAGTTCTAACACTTGCAGTGTTTGTGAGAAGTGCAATTAAAATAATTCTCTACTTACTCTGTATTTTGATAGAAAAGAATAACTTGTATGCTAACATATAGTAGCATAGATAAAAATATTTTAATATGTCACATTTCAATTGTGGAGTTTTCTAAAACATATTAAAATCTAGTGAGAATTTCCTGAGATTAAAACATATGTGAGCTCTAAAATGGAAATATTTATTCTTATGTGGTTAGAGGTCATATGGTCACTGCAGTCGATAGGCTTAGTTCTAGGATTACTGACTCAAGTGAGTGTCATTGGAAAAGCTTTTCCTTAATCTTAGCAGCCAGAAAACTATTTTTGGATGTCTTCTAATAGAGGAAAATGAAAAAATCTGATTAACTTGAGTTTGTTTTATTAAATCGTTCACCTAGGTAATTTCCTGTTCCACCAGATGCCATATTAAGTTAAAAAAAAAAAGTAACTAACTAAACAGTTGGTCAGGAATTTATTTTAAAATAAACTATTAGAACATGAGCCAGAAACCATTAGTACTGTAGCAAAACCTAGGAACTTGTGGCACAGTTGGAGATGGTTTCTTTTCTATTTTTCTCAGGTGCTTAGCATTATCTTTATGCTGAGTCTGATTCAAAGGTAGCAAATTTAGACCATTTGATGGCCAATCAACAAAGCAAACACTGTAGAGGGACCATGTTTTCCAGCAACTAATTCTCCCAGATCTTGTTATCCAAGAAGTAAGTAGTTCCTTTGGAAATGGTCTGCCAATTAAAAACTATTCCACGTCCTTCTTGCCTGAAACAAAGATTTGGACATGATAAGCCAAGAATGGCATCAAAAGTTTGTTTGAACAGTGAGGGGTGAAAGGGGTATGAGAGAAGCCAGCTCTGCAGAGTGAACTGGTGATGAACAAGAGAAGAAGAAGATAAAAGCAAAAATAAAAGTACACTGTGTGTCTGAGAATCTGAGCCTGGACTGTCGTGGGAAGTCAGGATACCGGGCTTCCTGTGGTGTCCAGTCTTCCTTTATGGCATCCATATCTTGTGGGAGCTCTGGAGAAGAAGTTCCACGTACCAGGTCCTGGTGTTGCCCTGGGATCATATAATTGACAGGTCTCGCTCATTTTCCAAGCCGCTCTCCTGTTTCCTCCTGGGAGACATAAATCCCATCCCTCTTTATGGGTGTTGGGGAGGCTGGCTCTGCCCTTTATAACTTCAGGCGGGAAGGGCCCGCAGTGCCTGTCTACTAGGGATTGTGCTCTCCAAGTACCTGGGGGTGCTGTGGCTGTTGCTGTGTTGAGGGAAGGGAAACCTGTCAGAAAATGTGACCCTCAAGCTGCCCGTTTGACGGAAGAAAGAAACTTTACCATTAGCCCATAT
>PVLA01000534.1:347274-523049 GCA_004027455.1 Hydrochoerus hydrochaeris | reverse complement strand
CTCCTCACCCAAAAGTTTTTGGTTGCAAGAATTTTAACCAGAGGGCTCCAAAGACAAATGGAGCTAGTCAAGACAGCAAGGCAAAACACAAATACAAAGCAAAGTGGGCTGTTAGCCCAAACAAATTGTTCTGTCCTTGCTTGTCAGACTCAGCTCCCAAATCGAGGGCGTCCCCTCTATAAGTTATACCTAGGTATGGTGCGCCATCAAAACCCTCTGGAAGAAACAAAATTTACACTCTACTGAAGGGGTCCGGATGGTCAAAATAGTCCAATTTGGGTCGGTGGGGCTAAGCCTCCATCCCGGACAAGCCCCCAAATGTAATAGCCCAACTAAGGAATAAAAATTCAATCCAATTAATCAAAGGTGAAGGAGTTTTATTGCCAAGCCTGGTGACGCACCCTCCGGTAATCGATCTAGAGACTGCGCGCCTCACAACTAAGGGAGTTTGCTTTTATAGAGGAGCAACGCAGCTGATTGGTGGGTAGGCTGATAAGAACACGGGGAGTGAGCTGGTTGGTCATTTAGGGCGGCATTTTGGGGAAAAGGAAACTTTTGTGAGAAACAGCTGAGGCTTATTAAACCGAAACTTATCTTGTGACAAGAACAAGGACTTAAATCTAAAATGGCGGCACGTACAGAACAAGATGACGGTGCAGGTGGTTCAGATTATTACAAAATGTGCAGTAAAGTATGTGATAGTATTTTGTATTTGTAATTAGTTGGCAGTGTGTATATATAAAGTAAGAAATGATTTCTCAAATAATACATTTAATTGAGTAGAACAATTATTTATTCATTTTTGAAGTTGATATTTTATAACATGCAATGAGTATCTTCAAAGAATTTTGGAGATCTCTTGATATAATACTTGTATTTTATAGAGATAGTAGTTTGTAAGGTGTTGTCTTAGAAACTTTTTCTGTTTGTGAAACATTTGCCAAGGGATTCCTATAACTATGACTCCTCATTCATTTAACATAGAATGTGTATGTTACTGTAATCCATAGTTAAGGAGATTTGCCCAACTACTATTGCTAGAGGGACTCTTGTTAGAGCTATATTGGTCATGATGTCTCTCGAAAAGTAGTCTTGGTTGCTCTCAATACCTGAAGCAATCTTGCATAAAATATGTGTGATGCCATAGCATCACCTGAGAGTGAAATATATTTCTCTTTCTCATATACCTGTGTGTGTGTATATATATATATATATATATATATATATATATATATATATATATATATATATAATTATTTCAGGCAATATTATATAATATATATTGCCTGAAATAACCAATATCTATATTGAGATACCTATACATATCTTCATGTTGTCAATGAATCATTTACACAAACCATCTCATCATCATATTCATAATAAGCTCTGGAAATAAACCTTGTATCTTCTCCAAGTTTTAGTGATGCACTGAGGCTGAACAACATCACCTTTTTCATTCAGAGTCAAACATCAGTTAAAATGTGGACAAGGATTTGAATCTTGGCCATCTGGCTCCATAGTATATGCTATCTATTAACCACATGTAGATTATAATAACGAGGCTCCAAAAACAAGGGTTTCTGATAGCACTGAAATAATGCATATTCAGTACAAATTCTATGGAAAATATTTTTCTAATTCTACCTTCCTTGGGGGCATATAGAAATACTTGTACTAGGTTAGCAGTAACAGTGAATAAACACTAAAAAGAATAATACAAAAACAGTTATGTGGAATGTCACAAAATTATTCAAACAGTTGAATTATAGTGAGGAAACTTTAGTTATATGGTCATATTTAGATACTTGACTGCTTTGAAGTTCATCAAATTAATATTAACACATTTTGACACCAAAATTTTGTCCAAGTGCTTATCAAACTTGTATCAGTTACCTTGTGACTTGCTACCCAGTCCTGTCAAAAGAATTTGTTTGGCATTGGCACTTCTGGTTTTTGATGTTAGTAATGCTTCATGGAACCAATTAACAAAGAGTATTGAGGTATTATTGTATTTATTTTATGAAGAGCATTTTCCACATGTGAAAAATCATCATAGCTATGGAGGTTGGATTGGTGAGGAAATTTTCTGGAGTCTGGGATACTGATTTAAAAAGTATCACATTAAATTTTAAAACTGTGAATGTACCATATTAATGTTTGTTGGAATGAAGCAGAGGTCATGATTCTGATCCACAAAAATTAAGCACTTTAGTACTAACTTTGAACTTCTGGTCCAAAAAGGTAAAGAATCAGATGTGCTAATTTTATTCTGATATATCTACTAGATATTGTTTTCTGTCTCTGTCTATCTCACTTTGCATACTGGAAACAGATTTTACCATTATTTAAATATTTTAGTTTCAAGACATAATATAGAAACAGAATAATATATTGGAACTAAAATAGGTAAAATTGATAACTGTGATTACGACTATTAAAAATAAACTCAAATAATTATAATCAGACTAGGATTGCATTGGTGAGAATGTTTGTGATTCACATTTTGCTATATGAATTTTATACCGCTTTGCAAATACTACCTAATATAAATTATACTAGATACAAAATTAGTAACAGATTTATACCTAAAATGACCCTTTAATTCTTTCACAATTTCACACATACATGCATGCATGCACAAATGCATGCATGCAGATCTACTCATTTGTAGGCACAAATATATACCAGTAAATGAAAAATCATGTACAAGTATATGAGAAAGTTCTAGTTATGGGTTTGGTGCCATTAGTGTCTTATTTAATAGAGTACTCACCAATCTTCGAAACAGTCTACAGTCACAATTATTGTACAAAAGTTTGCTAAAGAAACTTCTAGAATTAATGGACCAATACAAAAAGTTCCTGTTTGGAAATATCTGCACATCTTTCAAAAATTATACTTCAAACATTTTTTTCCATGCCCAGAGTTGAGAAGTTGGGGATGAAAACATTAGGAAGCAAAAATCAGGATGAAAATACTGACATCAGCCTCTTTTCTCATGTAATTCCTCTTTAACTTCATTTTCCCTCTTTTGATGGACACTGAGAATGTGACCTTTAGAACACATTTTCTGAGTGTGTAGTTATCTACACAAAAATGAGTTAAGAAAACTTTTCTAAATCCCTAACATAATGAGCTAACTTGATTGAATTTCTAAGCATGTGGGAGAAAGATTAATAAAAGAATGATCTAATTAAGTAATTGTTGTGTTCTAAGTTATGAGCTTTCAATTAAATGAAATTTTAAATTATTCTTTTTGACTCTGCTAATTAGTAAGTTTGTATCTGCTTCAGTTAAGCATGAAGGCAATGCTGGTACAGTTGTTTCACCTCAGGACTACATTTGCAATTTTTCTACTCTTTTGGGATTTAATGCAATTAAAATGAAATTGAATCTTTGGTTAAATCCTGATGAGAAGTACGCCAAACAGAAAGCCCTACAGCTGCAGAGTAGAGACCTGAATGAAGTAGAGTATGTTATCATCCCAGTTGTATTTATTTGCTAAAACTTCTCCATGAGTTTTCTCTGATCTACCTATTTTGCATCAATCTCTGGATATTCTAAAGGTCCTTTTGGGATTTTTGCTTTTGTGCTCACAATTTATATTGTTTATTTATTTCTCCTTTGCAATAGACTATAACCTTGGAAATATATACAATATATTAGCATTCTTTTTCACTGCAGTGGCAAAGTCATTACTAATAAATGCATGATTTTTATGGATGGCAAATGTCTAAAATGTGCTTGAGTTTATGTTTTTTTTTTCCTCACTGGACAATACTTTTATTTATTTATTTTTTGGTACCAAGAATTGAACTCATGACCTTGCACTTACCAGGAAAGCATTTGAGCCACTAAACTAAATCCCCAGCCCTTTATTTATTTATTTATTTATTTATTTATTTATTTATTTTTTGGTGGGTAGCAGAAATTGAACTCACGACCTTGCCCTTGCCAGGTGGGTGTGGTGCTGCTGAGCTACATCTCCAGCCCCTGGACAATACTTTTTTCCGTTGATCAGCCACAGGTCATATGTATCACGCTAAGTGGTACACAGCTTGGTCATCAGTTCATCCTTTTGTTTATTTAACTAGTTATAAATTACTGGTGTCTTGGAGCTAATTTTATTAAACATAGATCCATTAAACCTAGATTCTAATTCTATTAAACATATTAAACATAGATCCATTAAACCTGTGTACAGTAGAACAGACACAAGTTCTAGAATTAGGTTGCCCCAGGTCACAGGCTTTAAATATAACTTCTTTGAATTAATTTACATTGTTTAAGATTTTTGAGATATTTTCTTTTATCAAAGAATGAGATATTAGTTCTTCTTTCCTTAGGCATTTAAATTTTTAAAAATTTACAAGTACTTATGTGTAGTACATAATGTTTATATCCCTTGTAGGATGTACATAACACATCTTAAATCATTTTTTTAAATTTCCTTTACGTTTCCATAAACACAGTCTATACTTTTCTTCAATCCCACTTGTTTGTTTGGTTTGATTTATTTAGATTTTTTTTTTTACCTTTTTGTTCATGTTTGCAATACACAATGTTTACATTCTTTGTGTGGAGTTGGTTCACGCACATGACACACACCAATCCCTCTGCCTTCTTGCACCCGACTCGCACCCTCCTCTCTCACCTCTTGATCTTCTTTCCATTTAAGAAGCATCTGTCTCCTTACTTCTTATTATTTTTGCTGTTTATTTTTACTTAGAGATTCTCATATTAAATAAATCATGTAATATTTGCATATTGAAGAAATCATGTAATATCTAATCTTGCATGTCTGATTTATTTCATTTAACATTATGGTCTCAGGTGATTGAACCTAGGTTCTGTATAGTGAGCTACATCCTCATAGATTTATTTGTTTGTCTTTTGGTTCATTAAATCAGAAAGTTATTCAGGCTCAATTTGAATTTCAGATTCTTACGCTTCAGTCTCCCAGAGAGCACAGCCCAGCTTCTTAGGTTTTAATAAGGATAAAATTCTAAGGTTTAATTGTTGTGAGTAATATATATAATATACACATATACATATATATATATATATATATATATTCAATGTGGGACTATACATATATATCTATATAGATATAATCTTTTAATATGGTCTTCTAAAAGATCCTTTAAATGATTTTGTCATTTAATACAGTATCCTGAAAAGATCCTTGTAAGAAATTTGGAAATTTATTGAATGTATTTAAAGACAAGGTTTCGACTAACCACTGCTTAATTCGTATTGATAATCCATACCACTGTGGCTGATTCGGTGGGTCTGTCCTGAGTTATCTTGTATAGAATTGGTAGTTTGTAAAAAGAACAGAGTGTAATAGTTTCATTCTCTTGAATGCTTTTATCCTATTTTGCTATCCTATTTTGTTTGATATTATTGTTTGTGAAGCTATGCTCAACTATTTCAAAGAAAGAGATATTATGGTAGCTACTGTTGATATCCAATTGTCTGGTTGGGAAGTGCTGTTTTGCTTGATTGTTCTGTTCTGATTTGCATTGTTCTGTCCTCTTTCGTTTTATTCTCTGTAAAATAAAATTAAAAAAAAAGAACAGAGTGTGCATTCACAAAAGTTAAAAATGGAATAATGGGTGGTAGTGAATACATAAAACAATTGAATTAGGGTAGCAAATTAGAAGAATTCTTATAAAAAATATGGCCCCTTGATTACCTGCATGAGACTTAAGTGTTTTTAAAATAAATATTGAGAGGTCTACATTAAATGTTTATTAAGAAATCTTAGTAAGTGCTTATTAAGAAGAGTGTTAGCATTTCTTTGACACAGTTCCTATTAATTTCACTTAGAATATATAGGGTGGGAACAGAACTGGGCAGTGCTGCTATGTTCAGTTGTGTAACTCCTTTACATAATGAATTTTAGTATCATTGATTTTTGACAAAGTATTAAATCCAAAAAGATGCAATTTCACTCAGATACATATCAAAGTCTAAGATGATTCTGAATACTGGCAATAATAATTATTTAGAGATTTTGTCAGTAATTAACATGATGTAACTTATACGTGAGATGAAGCTGCAGTACATATTATGTACTCCTTTCTAAACCAATTAATTAATTCATCCATTCATTCCTGCCACTTACTTAATTTTACAATCACTCCTTCAACTGACTCATGTTAAGGAGTAAAATTCTAAGTGGCTATAATTCAGAGATTTTCCCGACATTACGGGAGTCTTTCAACCTGACCAGGTGAATCTCAGCTACAGTGCTAAATAGTGATTTCCCTGTTAGATGTAAGATGAACACCTGACCCAGGTGGCAGCTGATCAGCGCTTGAAAAGCTGAATAGAAGTGAGCTAAGCAAAAAGAAAATATTAAATAAGGGGTTGTCTCAGAGAAGTGGGACAGTTTGTTCAAGGTATGAAACCAAGTATTACTAGTTTTTGTGCCAGGAATCAAACTCAGGCTCTTTTGCTTGCCAGGCATGTGCTTATGCCCAGAGTGATATTACTCGCCCTAATATTACTACTTTTAAATTTTCATATATGGTAGTGTGTAAGAGTGTATGTGGTACAGCTCAGTGATGCAACATAATGGATCTTGATTTTGATCTCCAGAATTGAGAAAAATAAGCAGAGACTACACAAACAGAGAGATAGGAGAGAGAGAGGGAGAGAGACACACACAAGAGACAAGAGGCAGGGAGAGAGTGTGAGAAATTTCTACATAAGAAGACAATCCCTGGTCAGTTCAGTTTCCTATGTTGGGTGTCTATGATTGCTGGAGTTACATATGCATGATACAGATCTGTAAAATACCCAACATAGGTATTTGCTCCCTTTGTTCTAATCCCTGAAATAAACAACTTATCTTTCCATTTTACCTGGCCTATGTTAACAGTGATGTTGTACTTTAGCTATTGTGACTCTTCTATTGTAAAAACTGGAGCATTCACACACACAGAGTTTTAAGCTTCCCTTCCTCTTTAGATACATGGAAAACTTACTGCAAAATGTTACTTGAGTTTTACCCAGGTTCCTGCTAGGTTCTATGTTGCAATGCAGAAAATTGGTTCTTTTCCTACAAGTAAGCATGTGCATGAAAGCCTTTTTTAGTATTTTTGAGATATTTTCAATGTATTAACAAATTATTTTTATTCACTCTTGCAGAGTTACAAGGTATTTTCTGTAAATTATGCATCTATGTGTATGCATGAGTGTATTCACATATGTACATATTTAATTATTGATATGTTTATAAATGTATGCTAATTCTCTTTCTCTTTAAGATACCTCTTGATGTGTTTTGTAGCAGATTTAGTCATACTTTGCATTCAGGAAAAGTTGATAATAATTTGGATTCAATCTAGTAAGAATGTTCCAAGATATAATTTTGGTATTTACAATATCATACTAGAAATATTTTCCTCTTCTATTGCTATGGTTTGTGTCTGGATATACCCTGAAAGCTCATGCAATCATAGGGAGAGGCTTCTAGAATTTGTGATTGATTCATGGTCCAATGCTGGGATTATGGGTATGAGTGCTACATCCTATGGACAAAGTATGAGACAGAAAGAGTCTCTCTCCACACTCCTCTCTTTTGCTCTTGTTGCATTTGCTGTGTCCCACCACTATGAACTGTTGCCTCTGCCATGCCACTCTGCCTTGGAACCAGCTGAGTATGAACTGAAACCTCTACAAACTGTTAGTTAAATAAACCTTTCCTGGACTGAGGGTTTAGCTCAGTGGCATAAGCACCTGCCTGGCAAGTGTGAGATCATGAGTTCAATCCCCGAAAAAACAAACAAAACCTTCACTTCTTTGATTCTGGGCATCAGGTATTTTATTTCAGCAATGAGACAGAAGTAACCAACACAGTTACATCTACAATTTACTGCCCCTTAACTAGTTATCACTTATAGTCTCTCTTCCCAAAATTTCCTTTTCACATACATTGTTTGTATAACCATTTACTTCTAAGTCATTTCATTTTCAAAGCTTTTTTTCAGAGGTATTCTTCACAAGTGAAGGAAATTTTAGATTTCATATGATCTTGTCAAAAATATTTACTTCATGGTATATTGTGTTTTCTTTTTTAATAGGGAAATCACAATTACCTTCACGTTTTAGACTATTAGCATAATGAGAATAGGTGAAATACTTGGTTTACTCCTATAGTTCATTTTTGTAGGGTAAATGATAAAATGAGTTAAATGATTATTAAAAAGGATATACAAATTTCAAAGTAAAATAAATTGAATTCTATTGACTTATTGAATCTCAATGGATATATTGTTTACACATCTACAACATTAAAATGCTTATAATTTCATGATGTTACCGAGTAAGAACAAGAATTGTTTTTGAACATAGTTATGTCATTAAACTAGTAAAGATAATGAATAAAATCAGCTCAAATTAACTCATGACAAATATTCTAAACTAGAAAACACTTTCAGTTAATCAGAAAGTGTTCAGGTCCAGAGGCAGGAATCAGTTTACTGAAAAACAATGTTACTTGTAATCGAAATTTAAAAGAAAAATAATGAAATCTAAAAAATTCATTCTGGTTGAAGCAATAGATTGTATTGTCATGGAATAGAAAGGGAACACATTTATTTTTCACATTTTATCTCCAGTGTGGCCTGAAGTGAGCATATGACCTGTCTTTAACCATAACTTTGTCTCACATGAAGTTTTTAAAATTTTTCTTTACAATTTCTAGTAACAAATAAAATACAAAAGTACTATATGACCAACAATATTATAATGGCTGCATTTATAATATGTAATAATGTATTTACTGGTAAAATAATGTCTCTGTAAGAGAATTCATACTATTTAAAAATCTTAATATCATTTAACAATGCTGTTGTCTAATCTTAGAAAGACTCAAAGTCCAGGGGGAACATTTGTTATGATTTCTATGGGTGACTTTCAGTAGTCAACTCTTTTTATTCTCTGTGGAAACTTGTTTCAATTGGTCTGCAAAAATTGTTGTCAAGTGACAGTCAATGGGGATATGTTTCAATATCACTGGTCTAAATAGAGAAAAGCTGCAGAAAATCTTTAAATAATCAATTATTTCTAGCTTCACATTTTCCTCTCATACAAGATGAAAGAGTTTGTACTTATGTGTTAAATATTTCAATCACCTTTTATAAACATAGTTTCATTTGTAACATTTATTCAGCAGGCTCAGTGTGGACAGTTTAGAAAATCACCTGTGTATTGGATAATTAAATCTGTTTAATATGGAATTAGTTATCCAAGCTTGACAAATTTCCATTAACACTTACAGAAATATGTAGTATTATATACCATAAAAACAGGAGTGAAAGAATCACAACAATTTTAGAGTTGGTTATTTCTCCCAAGACTCAATTCCTTCTTTTTCTAAATATTTTACATAATTACCACGATTATGATAATACTTTGTGTGTTTAGAATATTAACTATAAGTATTTCTACATGAGAGCCAGTAGCTTTGGGAAGAATGGCCTGGAAAAAAATATTTTCTTGCTCTCAGACTGTTCTAATTTAATGATCCAATTCTTGACAACACTAAGATGAATTAAATAAATCCTCTGATAATTTAACACTGTCAACATGTATGTATAGGATTTCAGCAAATTAGAAAACATGCATTCATAAATTTCAGGAGGACTTGCAACTCTTAAAGATGGGTTATTTCAAGCTTTACAGTAAGAAACATGGAGGAATTCTGAAATTGAAGTGGAATGAAAGTGGAATCTATGGGGCATGCTTAACTAATTCAGCCCTGAAACAGATTTAATTAGTCAATTATCTAATAAACACCAGAATACATAAACAGTGCACATCTGAGTATGTTGAATAAAAGTTGCAAATTGCCTATATTCATAACGGATGATTGAAACATCATTAAAGATATGTAAATGTGAAGTCATTTCATTAAAATTTTGAGGAGAAATAGGTAATTAAAAAAGAACTGTGAAGTGATATTAGGCTTCTTGTCATTTAAAACGTGCTAATGATATTTTCCACAAGAAGATTATTGTAGTTCAAGCCCATTTAGCAGCTAAGCTGCAGTATGACTTGCTCTACCTTTTTTCTTTTGGAATTTGATATAAACTTTCAGGCATTATGTCAGAGTGTCTAGAGAACTTATTGTTTGTTTAATCTACTAGACTTTGAAAAAAGAAGTTAGATAGAGGGTCTAATCTTTAAAGTAAATTAAATTAAGACTACTGAACTTTTCTGAGACTTTTCTATTTCTCTAACAAAATATATCCAAATGTCCAAGAGAACCACCATGATTTTTGCAATGAAACTAAGTTTCTGTATCCTCATAAGTTTTGCTTATATTTTGTTGTTTTAAGGTTGGAAGAAGAAACTTACAGATCTCTCGTATGTAGAGCCTGTAACATCCTTTGACCCCATTAGCTGCATCTTTTCTCTTTTAGTAGCCTTGTCTTGTGAAAGAATACTTTCCATTTCATGACTTTTCATTCTGAAGCAAATACTACTCATCCCAGGCTCTAGAAGTATGGATTCAGGAGTAGCAGTATGCATGTCTTCAGTGGATCCACCTGTCCAGGCTAAATTTCAGTTGTATTATTATGTTGTTTTATGGAATAAATCAGAAAATTCTGAATCAGAGAATCACCATGTAACTTTCAATATTGCAAATTTTGCCTTATGACAACTTTTAATATGACAACTATTGCCATAATAGGCAAAAATGCTAAAAATGGTTAGTCTTCCCAGTTTTAATTTACTCAAATCTATAGAGTTGGGGTGCCTTTGTTTTTGTTTATTAACAGCAGAGAAAAGTACAAATGACATCAGCCTCAGTTAAAAATGATTGAATGTATTATCGCTCACTGTCCTATTTCGTCAACTTTGTGATTTATCATCTCTGTAACAGTCACAGTACTAAACTCCTTAATTTACAGAGATTTTCATGAAAATTAATGAAGTGGATTGTTAAGACACTATAAAATTAATCCATAGTATATAAGCATTCATCATTTTTGATATCAATGCAGACAATAATTTAGTATAAAACCGTCTGTTTCCCCTTCTTTCACCTTAAAGATAAGGGATATATTTTGGCTTTATATAGCATCAAGGTCACTGGATGCATAGCCTCAACGTCACAGACTAATTCTAACTGTATTATCAAGCTATTAAAATGTATCATGATTTATTTTACCTTGCTTTTGCATGATGTCTTTCACAAAAATGATGGATATTCAAATCCAGCATTTTTTGATTGGGTATTGCTCAAAAGTGGAAAAAGTAGATTTCATGAGGAAACAATATGTTCAGGGATACACTGGTGAAATATTTACAACTAGATTTTCAGGAAAGATAGTAGGAATAGAAGTTTTAGCATATATTATTTTCGTAGAATAAATACTTATACTGTGAGTGTAAGTACTCTAAAACTACCAGTGTGAGCTAACTGATGGTTGAGTTGGAGAGAATTTTGTGATACACTATTAAACAGTGTGTCACTAGATGGATATGAGATGGAAATCATTTCAAGCATAAGATAAAAATAAAATGTAGGGAAAAATTGAGTAATAAGTATTTAATACTTATTAAAGTATTGTAACATGAATTGTTTAATTCTAAACTTATAAAACTTAGTGTTTAATAATGGCTGTGTTTAATCTATCAGGGTAGAAAAATCCCTCTAATTGTAATAGTTGAACCCTAGGAGGGACAAGGAAGCCATGCAGAGAGATAAAGATTCTCTTTTATTTGACGCAACTCTGACACTGCATTATCCACAATATCCACAATTTATCACTACAGAATTAAAATTAAAGTAAATTTTGCTGTTATGTCATCCCAGGAAATTCTTTACTAAATTATTAAAACTACAGCATGATTGCTTCTGCTGTAGGCTGAATGGATCAAAGGGTTACTTCACCTGGGCAGTCAAAGAGGAAAACTAAATTAAGTCTAATCACACTGAGTCCAGCATGCATGCCCCAACCTCAAGGACCTGACAATTTCAACACAGTCTGGGTCTCATTATGTAGCTTAAATTGACAATGAACTCACCATAGCCCAGGCTGGCCTCTAAGTCATGGTGATCTTCCTGCATCAGCCTCCTAGGTGCTGGGCTTATAGGCATAGACATGCATCACCACACCTGATGAGGAGGATGATTTTAAAGGAATATTGGCAGAGGAGCATCAAGCAGCAGGGAAAGAACCTTTCCAAGAGTTGCCTTCTAGACACTGGAATATAGCAATGCAAGGAAGACAAGAAGAGGGAAGTGGATCCCCTGAACCCAGGAAGGATCTGAAACAATAAACGAAGCCCACAGAAACAGTAGAGAGCACAACTTCCTTGAAGAAGGAGGTAGTCAGTGGAACCTTCTCTCTCTGAGCTGAAACTCCTGTACAAGAGAAGCAGTTCAAACCTGCAGACACACTGTGATGGCTGGGGAGCCCAGGGAGATACAGTGGTGGAGGGGGGCAGTGGGTGTGAAGGAGTGTACCAACTGTGGTGAGTGCTGAGGGCTCAGTCATCCCATGGGAGAGAGAGATTGGAGAGGGGCTAGCAGAGCTCAGAAATCGGAGTGATTTCTGGCTCCAGCTAGTGGCTCCCCACTGAGTTCAGGACCACCATAGAAGGTACACTGACTGCTGCAGACTGAATGAGTTGGCTTGTTGCCCTTGGCCAGAAAAAAGACTGAACTTCAAGTAAAATAAAGATGCAGGCTTGCTGAGACTATCCACTACCCCACCAGAAAGCCGCTGCTGACTTGCCAGGATAAATCAACACAGAGTTGGACTCTGCCTCCACACATAATCTACCAGTGATAGCAGAAGCAAACCTAGAGGTGCACACATTTTTTTCCCATTTTTTTCTCTCTCTCTTGTTTGTTTTCTGCTGTAGTTGTTACAGTTTAATTTTGTGTTTTGTTTATTTTTCTCCATTGTTTGATCTTATTTTTATATGAGTGTAAACATAGTTTCTGGTCTCTATGTGTTTCTAGTTCTGTTCTGTTCTTTTTTTCTCTGCCTTCTCTCATTTCCTCCAGTTTTCTGCACCAGGTTCCCAAAGTTGTTATGATCCTTCTTTATTCTTCAGCCTTACTTCTAGACTCTTCCTCTACTAATTCTCTGTTTTCTCCCTAATCTCTTTTAAATTTTAACCCCTGAGGGTAAAATTGACATATTAAGGACCTATATGCAGCATATACTTTTCTGGTTTGTTTTAGATTTTTTTATATAACTGCAAATATAGTTCATAGAATGGTAGAAAATTAATGGCTATGTCAGTCTGACATTTTCTAGCCTGTTTTAGGATATTGTTATTTCTGAGGGTGCCATTCTATCCAAAGGTGATATAATTGCTCTAACCAGCTGTTCTTTATGATATTCAGAGACTGAGAGTGACTAAGGGTCATAGAAAATATTGTGAAACAATGCCAAAAGATCAGAGACTGGGCCAAGCAGGCTGCAAGCTCTCATCCCTAACAAACTGAAAAGGAAGGATATTGCAACAGATTCAAAACCCGAAAACCAGCTACACTTGGAAGACACCTCAAATAAAAAGCTATTTCTTAAGTGTTTTAAATATTAGCAATAAAGCAACTCACCATAGGCAATTTACAAACATCAATCCAAAGAGTAAACTAAAAAAATAAATAAATAAATAAATAAATAAAATGAAAAAACACAAGTTGCACACCTAACATCCAATTTACCAAAGGCAAACTAAGGAGACAGTGAGATGCAATAATCCAAAAGCCACCCACACCCACGTGGCCTCTCTGAAGTGGTAACAGCAAAGTAAATTAATGGGCTTTTAAAAAAATCAAACCAGAAATAATTTCTCAGATAACTGCTGAGACGATGTTCACAATGAAAGTCAACTTAGTGACCCGAGATCAGTACAGATAAAAAAAAAAAAATAGAGGAACCTAAGAAAATGATGAAAGCCATGAATGCTCAGCATAGGGAAGAAATACAATCCAAAAGATAGATTCAAGTAGATGTCATGTGAATAAAAACTCTATTGAAATTATCCATATTAGAATTATTCAGTGTGTGGACGGGATCTCAGATAGAGAAGACAGGCTTCTGGTTGGTAATCATGAAAAGAAAGATTTCTTAAAAATGGTAAGAGACTGTGAGAAATCAATCCAGCAACTGTTAGATGAGGCAAAGAATAAGACTGATTGGAGTCAATGGAAAAGCATAAGATAGTGCAAATGATAAAAAGACTGTCCACAGATGTCATGGAAGAAATTTTTACTGAAAAGGAAGATTTTTAACATACAGATACATGAGTATCTGTATGTTACAGATACAGATACATGAGGCATGTAGAACTCCAACTAACAACAACAAAAACAAACACACAAACAAACAAACAAGAAAAAGCCACAACTACATCCAGGCATATCAGAATGAAGATTCCAGAAATCCAGAAACTCAACAAAAAAATTTGTCTCTTAGGGAAAATATACAAATCACCTTAAAGGAAAGCCCACCAGAGTCATAGCTGACTTCTCAGCACAAACTCTCAAGTCAAGGAAAGCCTGGGTAAAGTATTTCCAGATCCAATGACAAACAACATCTGACCCCAAAATAGTGTATCCTACAATAATATCTTTCAAAACTCATGGGAAAATAAGATACTTCCATGGCAGAACATCTCATAAAATTTATGACCAACAAACGATCTCAAAATGTTTTGAAGGATGTTTTAAAAAGAGATAAAAACATCAACAGCTCCATGAATCCTAACATAAGGAATCCACTAGAAAAGCCAACAAATTAAACACGAGTGAAAAAAGGGGGAGTCAACAACGGAAAATAACATGAAGATAATAAGGATAAGTCAATACATATCAGCTACAATCATCTATGTTAATGTTCTCAATTCACAAAACAAAAGACGCAGATTGACAAAATGGACCAGGAACAAAATGCAATATGCTGCATACAAGAAGCACATTTAATTAAAAAAGAAATTCATAGAATGAAAGTTGAAGGATGGAAAAAATACTACATAGGACAGGAAACCAGAAATATCAGGAGTAAGTATTCTATTTATAGACAAAGTGAATTTCAAGCCATGGCTGATTAAGAGATACAAAGAAAACCATTACATTCTTGTAAAGGGAAGAAAGAAAGTCATTACATTCCTGTAAAAGGAACAATACAAGAGGAAGAAATAACAATCATAAATATATACGTAATAAATACCAGTACAGCCAACTATATCAAATAAATATTGACATGAAAAATCAAATAAGCAATAATACAATTAAGAACTCTACCCCACTGTCAAAAAAGAGAGATCAATTAGACAAAAAATCAACAACAAAATATTAGAGCAGAATCAAATTTTTGAACAAATGGATTTAGTAGACATCTACAGGGCATTCCACAACACAACATCAGAACAAACATTCTCCTCAGCTACACATAGGACATTCTCCAAAATAGACCACATAATAGCTCACAGAACATGCTTAACTAATTGCAAAGAAATTTAAAGTATCCCATGCATATTATCAGATGATAGGGCAATGAAATTGGAAATCAGTGGCAAAACAAACCACAAGGACTTCATAAACACATGGGAATTACCTAACTCCTCCTGAAAAACCAATAGACCACAGATGAAATTAAAGAAGAAATTAATGTTTACAATTAAATGATAATCACAATACAATATATTAGAAGTTATAGGAGACAATGAAATCTGTCCTAAGAGGGAAATTTATAGGAGTGGATATGCATATCCGGGAAAAAAGTGAAAGTCAACAACTTAATTTTGAACTTCAAACTTCCAGAAAAAGAAGAGCAGGCTAAGCCAAAAACTTATATGTGGGAAGAAATCATAAAACTCAGAGCGGAGATTAATGCACTGGAGATTAAGAAAATAATACAAAGAATTAATGAACTAAAGAGTTGGTTTTTCAAAAGATTAAATAAAATCAACAAACTGTTAGTCAACCTTATCAAAATCTGCTTTTGATTTCATTGTTGTCTTATTTCACTCTGTTCACATTTTCTGATAGATACATAAGTATGGTTGTAAACATTTTTTTTAAAAAATTTTCTGGTTTCATCACATGCATCATTCTGCATCTTCCTGTTTGTTGATACAGTTTCACAGATATGATCACATTTTCCTGTATTTAGAAATGTCTACTTCAGTTAAATGCAGGACATTGAAAATACTCTTTATTTAGTAAAAAGTGAATAAAAAACTTTTACATATCTAGTAAAATAACTGGTGTCAATATCTATTTGCTGCCCCATGGTTATTTGCACCCATGTCTACAAAGCAAAGTAAACATATAAAAGAAAATTCTCACATAGTATCTTAGGCATGTTTATAAAGTAATAAACAGAACTTTTCATCTCCTCTCTCAAAAGTTCATGGCCTAAGTGCAAAGAACTAGTTTGTAGCTGTACACTTAATACATATAGTGAATATGGTGTACTAGCTTGATGTCTGTGTTTACTTTCATGTCTTTAACAAATGTGCTGTAATAATTATCTTGAGCAATGTTACAGTACTATAAATAATGTATATAAAGTGAGTTATACAATGCTGGCTTTGCATGTATGGTAGTCATTTATAAAGTCCAGCAATAATTTTAGAAAACACTAAAATTAACAGACTTGAAAGTCAGTCAAAGAAATATAGCTCCTCTTAGAATGTAAAATCAGCATTAATGACCATATATGGCCAAGACCTAAATTTTATGCCCTGAGCCAACTTTAACTTGTTTTTAAGAGTCAACAACATCTTTTCATAATTATAGCATCATCCAAACTTGCATGACAATCCAGTGATGCTTCTGCCTTATTCTTTTGAGAAATTAGTGAAGAAACATTACAAAGGCTTTTTGGAAAAACTGAAAGCAATTTTCATACCAAAAATGATGTTATTTGAGGTCACTGATCTTTTATGATTTATACATAATTTACATAAATATAAACATATTTCAGTACATTGAAAGCCATATATGCATATTTATGATTAACTAATTTCTTCCAATACTTTTGAATCAGGATTTAGATCTTTTTTTATACAAAAAGATGTCTGCAATAACTAAGTTTTAGCATACACATTGCAATAAAAATTTGAGTATGGTATCTGAATGTTAAAGCAAATAATTTGTTGAGATATACAAACTTTTTCCTCTGCATGAATTTATATCAGTGTTCCTGCAGCAGTTGTTCTATTTTTGAATTTGTAATTTCTCCTTGTAGCACTATAATAAGATACCCTGGATCCATTCCTTATGATACTAATATATATGATTCATAGTAGATTGTAACTGTCACATACAAGCAGGTCACATGATCTTCAGAAGGGCGTGCTCCTCCGTCATTACTGTATGGTACCTGCTTGATTTGCAAAGATTCCATTTTGCCATCTGCATTGTATACTGTCACAAGCATAGTTTTCTTGTCCTCAAGTTTTATCAAACTTACTTGTTTCTTCTATACATTTTCATATGAGAATCAAGAGACATTTCAGCTGTTTCCCCCAAAAAGAAAAGAAACCAACATTTATCAATGGCCTGGGATGATGAAGACATGATGACAATGTCTATGCATATTTTATTAAACATTATACATTAACAAACTTTATTTAACCTTCATAATATTGCTTCACAACACGTATTTAAAAAAAGAGAGGTTAAGTCATTTTGACCAAAGATATAAATTGCAGAGTGATAAAGCAATAGTTTAAATATATATCTAACTTATGTCAGTGCTGTTGCTCTTGTGTCCCAGTGGAAAAGAAATCTTGAACTTTGTCTTTAAAGAACCAAGTATGTGGGGCTGGGGGTTTAGTTCAGTGATGTAAGTACCTCTTTGGCAAATAGGAAGTCATGACTTTGATCCCCAGTACCAAAAAAAAAAAAAAAATCAAGTATGTGTATACAAAGGGAAATTGAATGTGTGCAGCTATGAATTGGATTTTGTTGTCTAGCTCTGGTGTTGATTTAAGCTAGCTGATGAAGTAAGACAATTGATATGATAATAGGTAAATAAAACATTTTTATCAATACACTTAAGGAATGTTGTATGTATTTATGATAGCTATGTATTTGTGAGTTGTGTTACACTGCGAGAAAAAAGATATCTGAAACAGGGAAACACTTGTTAACACAAACTTGAAAAACCACACAGAGAAGGAACACATAGGAACACAGCTTTGGCCAACATGAACTGCTCTCTGAAGGTAGCCTGAGTCTAGAAAGTGACTGAGAATAAAGATGCTGACAGCATAAAATGTAGCTCAAGATCTCAGGCTCCATTAACTTGATATGCCTTTTAATTTAACTACAAGTAGCTAATAATGAACCTTCTGAGAACAGAAAATAAAATGGTGACATGGGTATTCTTGTGGTTGTCTTAAAAATATCTACATTTTCATTTAAAAGTTTTATCTTCTCGGTTTTTTTTTTAATGCTAAGGAAGTGTTTTTACGATAAGATTTTTATTTTGTCTTTTGCAAAATGACTTTTTGAGTCATATAACAACCCACAGCTGCAGTTTAGATTACAGACGTAAACCAGAGAAATTCATGGTAACTCATTCGCTCTTTTAATAGCCGTGGAATGAGCATCCTGAGTTTTATGCAGGGCTCTCTTTTTGTGACCCATAAAGATGAGTCAGGAGGCAGCAACTGATCACAAAATGGGGAACTAGGCAGCAGGAGAGGCAGTATATAAATGCATGTAATATTGACAAATTTTATAAAATAAATTTCAAAAATGAGATTGAAAATTTCAATGACTAAGGGAACAAGAAATCAACTTAGTTTTGGATTATGAGGGAAGACTTGATGAGGTCAGTAGACAAAGCAGTGTTTGTGGACAAGAGAGGTATATTACCAAAAATCAACCCTCCATATAACTCTTAATATTTCTCAACTGTAAAAGCATATTTAAAACTTTTGTTTCATATAATGATTGTAAATATATATACATATGGCAAAATAAAACAATCACTTGGATTTAAAAACATCATAGGAGAATATATTGATTATAGAATAGGCAAATATTTCTTAAATAATTCACAGACATTAACTTAATCTCTCCTTTTATCTTCATTAAAGGTATTAGGAAGAGAATGAAAGATACTGACAGAGTAAAAGAAGATATGAAGATATTTAATGTGTCTGAAAAATTACTTCAATACCACAAAAATTACCACAATATATTTTTAAAAATGGAGAGAATTGAGTAATGACTGAAAAGTAGATATTGAAAAATCTCACTGTGTATTTGCCAAATAAGAGTATCATATACTCCATGAATAAATTATGGTTAACTTTGTTAATCACCAGAGAAGTGCAAAATATTATAACACTCCAATTTTAGAAGAAGACATGAATTAGAAAATAAAATTTTAAATGCTAAATTGTTTGGAGGAATGTGAACTCCTATAACATTTTATTGGAACTGTAAATTGGCAAAATCATGTAGCAAATATTTGACAGATTCTAATAAAAGTAAGCATAAACTTTCTCTGCAACCCAGGAATTCCATTCTTAGGGATAAAATTGCATTAGTTTTCTATTACTTCTATAACAAATTACCACAAACTCAGTGTCTTTAAACAACATTCATTTATTATTTGAAACTTCTATAGGTCAAGAAAATATGCACTGAGCTAAAATCAAGGTGGCTACTCTTTGTCTGGAGACCACAGATGAGAATTTATGTCTTTGTTCTAACTTCTAGAATCTCACTTCATTCCTGAGCTCAACTCCTTCCTCTAACTTTAAAACTAACAACGTTAAATAACTCTTATCCTCCCTGTTACTGCTTTTCTTACACACACACACACACACACACACACTCACGCACGCACACAGAGAGACGCAGAGAGACAGAGAGAGACAGAGAGAGAGAGAGAGAGAGAATGGAAAGATTTTTCTGCTTTTAAGGAATCCTGATTAGATTGAAACCATCTGGCTAATTCAGGACAATCTCAAAATCTTTAGATAGTCATACCTGTTTCATTAATGTAAGGTAAGATAACCACGGTTTTGAGAATTAGGGTGTGGACATACCCAGAGAACAAATACTGAGCTGCCAAATTATCTATCAGAAATGCAGACCAATGCTATATATTTAGGAAGAAACAAACATTGAAGAACACATAAAAACATTATGGGCTACACTGCAATGGAGGAAGGCCATGTGTCACATAAATATATGAGAAAAAAATTAGAATTTATTAATTATGGGAGAAGTACAAAATTAAATTAAAATATAATTTTAAAAGATGAGTTTCAAGTAGAAAATTCTAACTTAAAAAGAATTGAAAACCTTTAAATTATATATATATGCATGTATATAATATGTGTATATATGATGTCATTAAGGGAGTTTTTAAAGGTATATTATTTAAGTATATCACATATAATTTTCACAAAGTAAACAAACATCACCAGTGTACAGATTAAAAATTGGAGTAGTTCTATTATCCTAGAAAGTACCACTATACTTGTTCTTTTATAATCATAAATTACTTCCTTTTCAAAGGTAATACCTATTACAATTCCCATCATATAGATTAATTCTTCCCACTTTAGAACTTTAAATCAGTGGGATTAGGCAGTGTGTCTTCTTTTGAACCTAGCTTCATTTGCTGTGTAATATCTCATTATGTGATTGTATCACGATTTACTTACACATTCCAAGGGTCATGAGCATTTACACTTTTTTGTTTTGCTTTGGAAGGCTGTATTTTGTACATAAATTACAGTTGCTACATGTTTCTTAACTCATCTGTAGATGTTTGAGATAAAACAATTTATCCTGAATTTTGCACCATAAAACAGTAAGAATTTTCCAAAAGTCTCATCCAAGTTCTGAAGTTTAAGGCATCTGGGAGTGATTTAGTTGTGTGGTTCTGCCTCAGGGTCTCTCACAGAATTAGAGACAAGCTATTTGTTAAGGCAGTCACCTTTCCTAATTTATATGTATGTATCTGGTCTTTCCTTAAGTTCACTTATCCAAATATTGACAAGAAGTTCCATTGATTTTCTGACCTCAAGGTCCACTCCTTAGCGCTGCTAACAGTATTACTTTCAACCGGAAGTGGTAGTAATAGAGGAGGAGAGAGAGGAACTGCAGTGCCTTTTGGAACAATTATCACATCTGCCATTGTGTCTTGGTCGCACAGAAGAACTCAGGTACACTGCAGGAGGGATTTCCCAAAGGTGTGCACACCAAGAGGTGGATATCATGGAGGAGCAGCTTAGAGGCTTTTTAGTCATTATGGGTATGTAAATGGTCACATTAACAAGTAATTATTGTCAGTAACAAATACTAAAATACTGTAAATCACCCGGAAGCACTGTTAAATAGCATTTGAAAAATATAATAAGATTTATATCTCCAGCTGTATAGACAGGAATGCACAAAAACTTGTATCGAAAAAGCCAATAAAAAGTGATGTATTTTGCTTCCAAAACTTTTTAACATTTTTCTTCCATCATAATTCCTATATATATTATATATATAATTGTTAAATTATAAATTATATTATAAAATTGTAAATATTAAATGCTTATTATTTGTAAGAATAATGCATCATTAAGAGCTGATGAGACCACAAATGTCTTTTATAACAATTCAGCTTCCTTCCTATGTCCTGTTGAGTTGTTCCCTGAAATGTACTTTGATCTTAAAAAGAGTGTCAGAAATTCCTGTTGCTTCTTTGTACCAGACATTGAAAGAGTCCTTTAAACGTACGATGTCCTTACATTTAGTGTTATGCTTTAATTCTGACAGAACTATAATGATGTTTTCTGTTTTTCTCAATATATTGACTGAATCTTTCTAAGGACTCAGAAAAATCAATAAATTTCATGAGAAATGCTAGGGAGGAACTCTCTTATAAAAGAATTACTGTCCAGTGGGAGGTTTAGTTAAGGCATCTGGGAGTGATTTAGTTGCGTGGTTCTGCCTCAGGGTCTCTCACAGAATTAGAGATAAGCTATTTGTTAAGGCGGTCACCTTTCCTAATTTATCTGTATGTATCTGATTTTTCCTTAAGTTCACTTACCCAGATATTGACAAGAAGTTCCATTGATTTTCTGAACCCAAGGTCAGAAAATATCTAGCACATCAATTAATTTTGGATTTGAGATTAAAATGCATTTTATTTGAAAAACATATTCTGCCACATTTAGGACACAGTTATTTTAAAATTTGCTCATATGAAAATGGACATCCTGCACTTTTATTTGCCTAATGTGGTGACCCTGCCAAGATGGTGAACTGAGATAACAGCTCTGAAGAATTTTCTTTGGAAAGTTCAGTTTCACTACCTTCTGCTCCCGCACTAGTTTTACTAGATTCATCTTTTTTTAAATTTTATTTTAAAGAAAAAATTCAGTTTCAAAGCAATATAAGAAGGTAAAAATGCGTATTGTTATATTTTATTAGTCAGAGTATAAGATATCAGCATTTAATTGTTCAAACAATGTCAGCACAAATATGAAGGAATGGAGAAAAGGAAGTAATTATTACTTCCTTTTCTCCATTCCTCCATCCTAGTTTCTCTGTTCTTTTGAAGCTTTTTCCCATTTCACAAAATATTTGTACACTTGGATCTTATTTACTGTTTCAACATCTCAGACTAAGGAGATAATATGTTTACACAGGTGCCTCTAGTTTATTTCACTTATGAGTATGGTCTCGAGTTGCAACCATTTACCTATAAAAGTCTCCAGTTTATCATTATGTATGACTGAGTAGAACTCTGTTATATAAAAAGACCACATCTGTTTACCCATTCTTTTGTTGATGGGTATTTGAGTTGTTTCCAAAATCTAGATATTACAAATCGTGCTGCTGTGAAGATGAGTGCACATCTTTTACTAGATGTTTTTAATTTTATGCAAATATACCCAGGAAGGCAATAGCTGGGTCAAATGGTACCTGTAATCCTGTTTTTTAAGGAATCTCCACACTGATTCCCACAGTGCTTATAAATTCTACAGTCCTACCAACAGCTGGGAAAGGTTCCTTTTCCCCCACAGCCCCTCCTGCATTTGTTATAGGTTTGACTTTTTGATTATAGTCATTCTTTCAAAGAATGGAATCTCAATGTTGTTTTAATTTTCATCTCTCAAATGACCAGTATTGTGGAACGTTTTTGTACATTTATTTGCTGTTTTCATTTCTTCATCTGAGAACCGTGTATTCATTTCAGATGCCTATTTTTGGATTAGGTCTTTAAATTTGGAAGGTCTGATATATTTATTCCTTACATGTTTTTGATAGTAATCATTTGTCTGAAGAATAGCTGGTAAGCAATTTTTTCCCACCTTGTGAGTTGACTCTTCATGCAGTTGTTAGTTTCTCTTGCTGTGCAAAAGCATTTTAATAAGATGAGATCACAACTGTTGAGTCATTGTGGTAGTTTCAGTGTGATCAAAATTTTATTTATAAAGTCTGCCTATTCCAATATCTTCAAGAATTTTACCTATTCTATCTTCCAGCAGATTTAATGTCTCCATTTTAGTTTTTATATGTTTGATTCATTTCAAATTTAGTTTAGTGCATGGTGACAGATACAGGTCCAATTTTTATCTTAAGCCTGTGTAATGCCAGTTTTTCCAGGATTATTTATGAAAGAGGCTGTCTTTCTTCCAGTGCGTGTGTGTGACACCTTTGCCAAAGATAAGGTTACTACGTATGTCTTAAGTTTTTTTTTTTTTATCTTCTAATCTGTTCCATGGATCGTCAGTACCATGCTGTTTTTATCACAGTAGCTTTATATTATAATTTCAGTCAGGGATTGTGATACCTCCTGCCTTGCCTTTGTTACTAAAATTGCCTTCACTATTCTAGGTCTCTTCTGATTCCACATGAATTTTAGGATTTCTTTCTTTCTTTCCTTCCTTCCTTTTTCAAATTTGTTTTCTTTTTCTTTTTTAAAATTTATTTTAAAGAGAATAAAATAAAATAGAACAAAGCATACCAGAACAAAACAATGCAAGCAACACAGGATTTCCAGATAAGACAACAGGAAATCAACTGTGGATTGTTGTCTCTAGCTCTGTGAGATATGCTTTTGAAATTTTTATCAAAATTCAATTAAATCTGCATAGTACTTTTGGATGTATGACCATTTTCATTATATTGGTTCCTCCTACCCAAAAACAAGTGATATCTTTCCATTTCCTGATATCCTTTTTGATCACCTTTTTCAGGGTACTGTAGTTTTCAATGTAGAGGTCTTTTACATTTTTTGTTAGATTGATTCCCAGGTTTTTCTTTTTTTTTGGAATCTATTTGGAAAGGTGTTTTTTTTCAAATTTCTCTCTCAGTAAGTTTGTTCTTGTGTATAGAAAGGCTACTGATTTTTGTGTGTTGACTTTATTCAGCTATGCTACTGAATTTTCTTATTAAATCTAGTAGTTTTTCAGTGGAGTTTTTGTAGTCTTCTATATATAGTATCATATTATCTGCAAATAATGATAATTTCTTCCTGTCCTATCATTATTCCATTTATTTCTTTCTTTTGTCTAACTGCTCTGCATAAAGTTTCCAGGATTTTGCTGAATAAGAGTGGAGACAGTGGGCATCCTTGTCTCATTCTTGATTTTTAGAAAGAAAGCTCTCAGTTTTTGTCCATTTAGTGTGATGTTAACTGTTGATTTGTTACAGATGGTTTTTAGCAGATTAAAATGAAGACTATGTATTCCAGTTTTCTATAGTGTCTTTATCATGAATGTGTGCTGGACTTTGTCAGAAGCTTTTTCTGCATCTATTGAGATGATCATATTATATTTGTCCTTGGCTCAGTTAATATGATATATTACATTTATTAATTTACATATGTTAAACCATCCCTGTATCCCTGGGATGAATCCAACTTGGGCATGGTGTATAATCTTCTTGATGATTTGCTGCATTCTGTTTGCCAGTCTCTTATTGAGGATTTTTGCATCTATGTTCATTAGGGAGATTGGCCTATAGTTCTCTTCTTTAGCTGGGCCCTTATGCAGTTTTGATATCAAGAATATGCATGCTTCCAGCAATGAATTTGGGACTATTGCTTCTCTTTAAATTTCACTAAAGAAATAGAGAAGTAATGTTATTAGGCCTTCTCTAAATTTCTTATAGAATTCAGCAGTGAATTTGTCAGGTCCTGGACTCTTTGTTGTTATGTTTTTAATCATATCTTCAATTATATTGATGATATTTGTTTATTTAGAATTTTATATTTTTGATTCAATTTGGTAATTCATATGTAACTAAGAATCTGTCCATTTCTTCTGAATTTTCCATCTTATTAGAATACAAATTCTCAAAGTAGGTACAGATGGTCTTCTAGATTTCTGCAGGATCTGTTGTGATTTCACCCATTTCATTTGAAATTGCATGGATTTGAGTGTTTTCTTTCTTTTTTGATATGTTTGGCTAAGGGTTTGTCAATTTTATTTAATCTTTCAAAGAACCAACTCTTTGATTCATTGATTTTTTTTCTTCAATGCATTCATTTCTGCTCTGTTCTTTATAATTCCCTCCCTTATATTAGCTTTTGGATTAGCATGCTCATTTTTTGAGAAGTTTGAGTTATTAAGTTGTTCATTTGCACTTGAACTGTTTTCCTGATATGGGTATTCACTGCTATAAATTTTCCTCTTAGAACTGCTTTCATTGTATCCCATAAATACTGGTATATTGTGCTATCATTATCATTCAATTATAAAAACTATATAATTTTTTAAAAAATTTCACCTGTACCCATTGTTTGATCAGGATGGCGCTATTTAATTTCCATGTGTTTATGATATTCTTATGGTTTTTTTTGCCATTGAGTCCCAATTTGATTTCATTATAGTCTAATAATATGCATGCAATAATTTCAATTCCTTTACATTTACTTAAACATATTTATGACATATTTAATATGTGGTTTATTTTGGAGAATTCCCATGTGTAGCTGACAAGATGGCATATTCTGATGTTGAGGGGTGCAAAACTCTGTAAACATCAATTAAGTCCATTTGTTTGAAAGTTTGGTTCAATTCTAATATTTTATTGCTGATTTTTTCTCAATTTGGTCTGTCTTTTGTGACAGTGGGGTATTGAGAACCTCAAATACAATTATATTAGTATTTATTTGGTTTGTCATGCCTGTTAATATTTGTTTTATATTACTGGGTGCACTGGCATTTGTTGCATATATATTTGATTGTTTTGTTTTCCTCTTGAATTGTTCACTTTACAAGGATGTAATGATTTTCTTTGTCTCTCTTAATCAGTTTTGCTTTGAAATTCACTTTGTCTGAAAATGGAAGATGGAACCTGCAGCCACTCTGAGTTCCAAGCTCAGTGGGCCCCTCTCCTAGATGGCTCCCAGCCAATTGCTTTCTAGTGTGGGAGGCCTGAGCCCTTAGCACTCACTGTCAGTAGGTGAAGTCCTTCAGGTTGGCTTCTCTCTCCCACTGCAGCACATTTTCATAGAGGCCTCTGGGGTCTCCAGCAGTCACTGTATTTTGACAGGATTCCAGCATTCCTGTTGTGCAGTGAGTTCTGTCTCAGGGAGAAGGCACTGCCTGGCATCTCCTTCTTCTTCACTGAGGTTACTTTCTTCACATTCTCAGTGGGCTTCAGTTCTTTCGGGTTCCAGGAGACCCACTCCCCTCTTGTCTTCCTCAAGTTGCCTTATTCTAGTGTCTGAGTGGCGACTCTTAGAGATACTTTCTCTGCTGCCTACCACTCTACCATCTTGCTCCCCTTAGTTGGTTTCATCCTTAGTTGGTGTTTATCCTATTAGTTTACCCTTTGAAACAGATTCCTCTGGTTTGCATTCTAACTTGCATGGACCTCTGAGTTCCACTTATTTATAGTTAGTCTTTCATAAATTTCTCCTCTTCTGTGCCACAGAAATTCTTTCTTCTTGGAGAAGATAAACATAAGATGATATCATCCAGAACTATAGTAAAACTCTGTCTGACTTAGTAAAATTATCAACAATTTCATATTTTTAGTTACTGGATCATGTCCACTACATGACTTTATGACTGACTTTTAAAAAAAATATTTTATTAGTACATGTTTGCCTGACTTCATAAGAAAGTCTAACCACCTGTAACTTTTGATTTAGAATGATATCTCTAATATCTTTTCTGGGATGGTTTCCTCTAAACTTGGAAAAAAACATTTAAGAAGTTTAAAAATATTCATCTCCCCCAACAGAGATAACCTGGCCTGAGCAGGTTCATTCTTCCTCCCAACTTGCTTAGATTTTGTCATATTAAAAGGACACAATTAGAGATGTCTTTGATGGGTAGAATAGGATAGCCCTTGGGGAAGTCAAAGCAAAAGTTAGGAGTGACTTTTTTTCTAGATTATAATTCTATACACTTTCTCAGTTAAAGGTCAATCTTTAGTTTGCTGGAATCAGAAAATCAACCTGAGTGCACTGAGATTAGTTAGAAGCCAGCATGGCCCTTACCACAGGGGGTATAATACATGCAATCAGGAGGAGAAAATGGCTTCCCATCAAAAGATGGAGCCAGAGTTCAGACTACACATTAATCCCAAACTTTTTCAAAGAAAAAGTGCTTAGGCAAGAAAACGTTGAAAAAGTGCTGGTTCAGATTTTGAAAGGAGAAGGTACCTCATTTGCATGCACCTTTGCTCCACTTTCAGAATAAGCTCAGCTTGCTGGCAACAGAAAACTGTTTTGCTGCCTTAGGCCAATACTACTACAGTCTCTCACCTTTATGTTTCTGTGGCAAGTATCATTTATATGTCTCACAAAATTCAGAAAAGCTCCTCTTGTGAGAAGCCAGCATGCTCTGAGAGCCAGACAGATCTGCCTCCACCTACCAGGCACCAATACCATAAGGCTCCTTCCTGTAGGCAGCCAGCAGTAGTGGGGACACACAACCAGGTAAGTCCCATGCACCTGTAGACCACCATTGGAGGCCCTTGGTTCTTTCAGGCACCATCACCCACCAGGAGAGTCAGACAAACATACCCCTGTATGCATGCTACCATCACGGGAGTGCCAGTATACACACACACAGGCTGAGAGAAGCAACCCTACTTCCATGTACTCCTGATCATTGCGGAAGCCCCGGTGTAGCTGTACAGAGCTGGAGAAGCTGGCCCCAGGCCCTGCTACCTCCCTGTGAATCCAATGTGAGAAGAACCCAGGTGCCTGTCCTATTCCCCTACACTGTAGAGGAGTAGCCAATATGGAAAGTGCCTTGGGCCCCACAACCAGCTTCTTGGGAGGAACCCAGGAGAATGTCAAGATGAAGGAGCAAAAGGCAATCTCAGACCTCTAGCCCACACAGAACAGGTCTGGGAGATGCAGTCATGGAAGAAATTGGAAGTCACATACCTGAAATCTCTGTGAGGATAGCAACTGAGGTAAGAAAACAAATTCATGAGATTGTAAAAGCAATACAATCAGAAATAATGTCTCAGGTAAAAGAAGAAATCACAAACATACTGAAAGAATTGCTCAGCATGTCTAAAGAAGACATAGATAAAAATGAGGAGCATAGAATGGAAACTTTGAATGAATATAGAAAAGAATTACAATGCATGAAACAGATTAAAAGAGAGATCCAGAAAATTAAAAAGTCAATTTAAATCTGGCAAAGCTACTTGAAAGAGCCTGAAGGTAGACTTGAAGATAGGATTGCAGCTAGGGATTGTGAAAGGAAAAAAATCTCTTAAAAATAACAAAGAATCAGGAAATAGCAATTGAATGACTGTAACATGATGCAAAGAAGCATAATTTAAGAGTGATAGGTGTCAGAGAAGCAGGGGTCAACACAAATGAAATGAAAAAGGCTATTTATAGAAGCAATAGCAGAAAACATTCAAAACATAGGAAAGGGACCTGGCATGCAGATAAGTGAAGCATATAGGACTGCAACTAGCCATAACCAAAGTAAATCTACACCCAGACATATAATAATCAACATCCCAGAAATTCATCACAAGAACAGAATACTAAAAGCTATTAAAAAAAAACAGATCACCTATAAAGGAAACCAATTAGAATCACAGCAGACTTGTCAACACAAACCATCAAGTCAAGAAGAGTTTGAAGTGTTGCAAACCCTAAAAGAAAACAACTTTCAACCCAGACTGATGTACCCTGCAAAACTATCTTTCAAAATGGATAGAAAAATAAGACACTTCCATGATAACAAATAACTGAAGGAATTCATGACTATCAAAAAACACCACAGAGAGTACTAAAGATTATTTTAGAAAGAGATAAAGATGACCATGTTTCCAGGACAGCATCAGAGGAGGATCGCCAAACAAGACAGGCAACTGAGTGAAGGGGAAAAAAGGAAAAGGGGAAAACTAATTGAAGGGGAAGGTAAACAACAGGTGGATAGCATGGCAGAGACAAACCATTGTATGCTGGTTGTAACCTTTAATGTAGATGGCCTCAATTCAGCAATAAAAAGAAACACGGGAAGAGTGGATCAAGAAACAAGATCCATCAATATACTGTATACAAGAAACACATTTAACTGGAAAGGAAATTCATACATTAGAAGTAAAAGGAGAGAAAACAGTTGTTCTACATAACAGGAGATCAGAAAAAAAGCAAGAGTAACTCCTCCATCAACTGCAGAATGGATAAGTAAGATACAGTATTTTCATACAGTGGAAAGCTGCCACCTATAAAGTGGAATAATCTTGAAGCTCTAGTAGGTAAATGGATGCAACTGGAGATCATGTTCATGGGTGAAACAGTTTGAACTCATATGCATGAACCCTAGCATAAGAAACAGAAGGAGTTAATGGGATCCAAAAGCAAAATAGTTATTGTAAGAGTGATAGGCAAGGAAATACCTAGTAGGGAAAGGTGGTAACTACTGTGGATTTCTCATTATCTTGCCTTGAACTCCTGTATTGTTTTCACAACTGTTAGGTTTGTCTTTGTTCTGTCTTGTTTTGTTAGATTTTACTTTGTCTCATAGTATGGGCAGCTATTTTGAACATAATGGGATGTGTTATGGTAATCATGGTTGGTTTCCTAGTATATTGTTTTGAAGTCTTACAATGCATTCATTCATTTGTTTAATTGGTTTTATTCTGATTTGTTTTGTTTTATTTTATTTTGTGTGATGGTCTGAACCACAGTTTTGAAGAAAATGAGACATGGTAGCCATTGCTGATTTCCTATCATCTTGTTATGAAGTCCTATTGTGCTTTTATTCTTTTGTTCAATTAGTTCTATTCTGTTGTTTGTTTGTTTGTTTTTATTATGTGTGATGATATGGACAATTTATTTGAGGAAAATGAGATACTATAGTAGCCACTGTTTATTTCCTACTATTTGGTTTTGAATTCATGTAATGCTTTTTTTTCTTTTGATAGGTTTCACACTGTTTTGTTATGTTTGATATTACTGTGTCAACTACTTTGAAGAAAACAAGAGACTTTATGGTAGCCACTATTGATGTCCTGTTGTCTTGCTGTAAAGTCCTGTGTTGCTTGCATTATTCTGGTTTGATTTGCTTTGTGTTTTGTTTTGTTTTATTCTCTTTAAAATAAAAAAAGAAAAAAAAACAAAAACAAAAACAAAATCCCAAAAAGCAAATTTGGGAAAGACAGGCAAAGAAGGTGAATGTGAGAGCTGAAATGACTAGATGAAGGAACCTAACTGTCATTTCTATCAAATAATACTTCAGTACAAAAAGTGATGCAGCTGGGCCTTTGTGTATTGAGGCCAAATATATTTGCTGAAGAGAAATTACCTTCTAGGAAACTGAACCTGATACATACACATAGCTCATACTCATCACTTACTGATGTTGTGCTTGTTTCTTGTGGTAGACCTCTCCCATAGTATCTGCAGAACAATTTCCCTACTAAAATATATAAAACATGTAGAATCTGGAGTCAAGGGGCACAGGTATTTGTTCAGTTCTATTATTTACTAATTGTGTAGTGCTGGAAAATTTTTAAACCCTCTGCCAAAATTGTCTCTTCTGATTTATGTGAAACTTGAGTAGCTTACAGAGAAAGCTGTCTTCCACACGAGCACTATGTAAGAATTCTGTGCTATTGTTGTATTAATATTATTATATCAATTACTTGATCAAGAGGAACCTCTCACAATGTACTCCTATGCAGTGCAGAAGTCAGATAAGACATAAGAATTATTTTCAAGTGCTCACTATGTCTGAAGGACCAAAGACCTTTCCTTCCAGCATATTTTATGTTCAAAACTAAATAGATGGGTTTATCTCCAGTTGGTGATAAGAAAATTGAAGTTTATGAAATAAGGTAACTGTGTGACAGTTGCACAGCCTGATACTTGGAATAAGAATTTAAGCACTGCTTTGTCATATTTGAAAGCTTCTGTTTCATTTCACACTGTAACAAGAATTCTTACAAAGTAGACTATTTAACAAATTCTCTGCATTAGAAAGCAAATGTTCATGTTCCATTAAGGAAATTTGCCCTGGACATGTATTCATTCCATCTTTCTTTGCTGTCATGATCTGTGGTACTATCTGTAAAAAATGAAAAGGATGGTTGAAACTTCCATTGAGAAAGCATTTGCAAAGTTGGGGAAATTGGAATTAGGAACAGGTCTATTAACTGTAATTGCTCTTTCCTAGTCCTATGGAATACAAAAGTATAAAAATGGAGTGGACATACCACAAAGAACTCACAGCTGCCTTTGCAAGATGTGGCTTTATTTAACCAAAACTTATTTTTTGTATGGACCTAGGTTTTGCTATGAATATTGATTACATGGATATGTTGGATTAAATCAAAAGATTCTACAAACCTTTGAATTTCATGTTACAGAGAGATTTAAGATAGAAACATACTCCATAGAAAAAGATATTTTTAGATCTCTTATTAATGGAATAACATGAAATGCCTCAGGCAGAAAAAGATGTGAGGAATTGTTTAAATTTTCTTTCCCTTTATGCAGGCAATTCTAGTGTTTTTGTTTTAAATGGGTAATTACATATCTCTAGTTAGAATTATTTACAGCTTTATTCTTCATTTGAAAACCTTTAAAAGATATATGATAGAAAACACAATATGCTATGAGAATGTAGTAAAGCATTGGGGTACTTCCATTCACCATGGCTTCTATCCCCCAAGGATATAGAGTTTGTGCTGTAGGTCAGCATCATGTTTCAAAGTTTACTAAGGTGAATTATCTCGTTCAACTTCATATGAGTCCTACAGATGAAGAAATTAAATCTTGAACAATTAGAAGAAACTTTTGGCCAAGCAGTAAATCTGAGCTCTGTGATGTAATGGTGTAATGATGATTTAGAAATGAAAGCCAATCAATCAAGAGTGAAGGAGTTTTATTGCCAAGCCTGGTGATGCAGTCTCTGTTGATGGATCTCGAGACTGCGTGCCTAACAACTAAGGGTGGTTACCTTTATAGTGGGTATGGGGAGGACGAGAGTAGCAATGATTGATGAATTCTGGGTGGTAAGAACACGGGGAGAAAGTTGGTTGGTTATTGAGGGTGGCAAGCGAAGCATCAGTTCGGGGAAAAGGAAACTTATATTATGAAACAGAAACTTAACTAGGAAACAGAAACTTAATTTTAAAATGGCGCATACAGAACAAGATGGTGGCGCATTTGATTAGTCAATGGTCTGAGCATTACATTCCCCTCTAATGTTGTGACTTGAGCCAAATCCTTGGCTCATTTAGGGAGGAGCTCATATTGAGTCCTCAGAACCAGTAGCCGAGTACTCCACATCTGCTCAGTGATGAAGATGCATAAGCAATTTATGATACAGGGTCCTATAGTGGCGACTAAAAGGAGCATACATAAAGGCCCTGACAAGGGAAGGAGGTAAGGGAGAATGCCATTTTAAGCACTCCAAAAGGGGTTATCATATAATTTTTTTTTCTTTTGATTAGGTCATCTTGTAAATTTTTAATTTTATCTTTAACAATACCAGATTTGTTCGCATAGAAACAGAATCTCTCTTGTAACGCTAAACAAATGTCTCCTTGGTCTTCAGTAAGTAAGTTAAGGTCTCTCCTGTTCTGTAGAACTACTTTAGCTAAAGAATCTATTTGGTCCTGGAGATCCTGGATGGTGCTAGACAGAGCTTGAATATCATCTATTAACTGATTTGACAACTTTATATATGAGTGGATAGATATGCCTAATCCAGTTGAGCCAGCTAGCGTGCCCATGAGTCCCAGTCCAACTACTAGAGGAATTAATGTGATGTCTCTCTTTAGTCAACTCAAGATAAAGTCGAGGCTGGGGACTGGGACTGGTTTATTACCGGGTATTATGTCTATGTCTGGTAGTAGTACAGCTGATGCACAAACCCCTGACCAGTTAGCTGGTAGGGTGGTGTAGGCCAAATTTTTCTCACAGACAAATATCTTTTTTTTTTTTGCCCAAGCAAGGGTGTGGAAACTGGTTTTAGTTTGTGACTGTGCTACCTGGGTTCTTATAAAAAGAGAGTATCCCTATCTCTATTGAAGTCTTAGAATTATAGGGCACTCCCTGGATGCATGTTGCCCCTTTTTTAAAATGGACAGGCTGTGTTTTACTGTTAGGTTTGTGGGTAGGCAAGGGGTCTATGGGTTTTCTGGGCTAGGCATAACCAGCAGTTACTTGCTAGATTGGGATTTGTCAGGTTTAGGGCTCTATGGGTGGTTTGAAGTAAGTCCTGAGTCTGAGGGTTTAAACTTATTTCCTTGGGTCTAGGCAAAACTAGAGGATGGTAAAGAATCTTAGGTGTGAGCTCTTCAATCTGTTTTTTAATTAGTTGTTTTCTAGCCATGTTTTGGGGCCCTCCCTCATCTGATATGTGAAAGGGTACTTTTTATTTTAACAAACATTGTGACCCTGGGTTCTGTTACATCCAGCAATAGCATATTTGTTGGATGGTCCCAAAATATGGGGCTGTATGTCTCAGTCCCCTCCCATGGTACCCCTGCAAGTAAATTTGAGGATGGCTGTAAAGTAAGTCTTGCCACCAGCTGAGCACTCTTGTATCTCATCATAACAGCTTGAGTGCATGGCTTCCTGGAAAGTGGTACATGGGCATTGGGTTTTTGCAGTAAATTTTATTTTAGGCTTGTTGGCACACATCTAACTCTGAGAAGACTCCGTTATTCCTTTTTGGATTTGCAGGTAGGCCATTTTGTTTCCACAGTCTATACTCTGGGTATATGAGCCAGTGAATTGACCCAAGACAAAGGTGCCCCCTTTGCAGTCACAAGGGTTTTTCATAAGCTACCCTTAGGGCCGCCCTAGGGTCACCTGGTGGCCCAAAACCTCCCCATGCTTGCAACAACAGGTTTAAGGAAACAACCACAACTAGAGGATTCATTGTGGGAGGGCTTAAGCATTACTCTTGGTTAATTTTATCTTTAGGGGGTTACCAGTCTGTTGCACAGTCCATTTATCTCAGGATTTTTCTTCTGTGGCATCGACCTGTTTACATGAGAGTGGTGGATCCAGGCAGTCTTTTCAGCTACCTTAATAGCTGTTGGCATGCTGAGTACCACAGTGAAAGGTCCTTCTCAGCGGGGCTCAAGGGACTCTCGATGGTGTCTTTGAATCAGAACCAACGCTCCAGGATCGATGAAGGGTGGAGATGAGTCTCCTCAGAAGGGGTTGGGTGCTCCTGTCTGAACAGCTGATGGATGGAAGTCAATATGGGTTGAAGTGTCTGCAGGGACTTAATAAGATCTTGGTTAGTGAGTTTAGCTAACTTGTTTTTCGAGAGCCTAGGAATTAAGGGAGGTGGGCGACCGTGAAGGGCTTTGAAGGAGGTTATACCAGAAATATAGGGGGTACAGTGAGCTCTTAAGAGGGCAAAGGGAACGAGGCTAACCCAATCATCCCCAGTTTGCAGAATCAACTTAGCAAGTGTTTCCTTTAGGGTCCGGTTTATTTTGGGCAAGCTTTTGGGTAACTTGAGCTATGAAATCTGGGCCATTGTCAGACCCTATAGATGAGGGCAAGCCAAATCGAGGGATAACTTATCTTGTAGGAGCCTTTTGACTACCACTAAGGCTGACTCAGACTTGGTAGGATATGCCTCTACCCAGCCAGTGAAAGTATCAACTAACACCAGTAAGTACCAATGTCTCTGGAGGCCAGGTTTTTTTTTATTTTAGTGAAGTCAATTTTTTAATGTTCTCCTGGAGTAGTACCCTTGTATGTTTTGTTGCTTCCTTGGGTTAACTAGTGGGCATCTGGAGCTGATGGATGTGGTCAACTTGGTAAGGTGGGGAATGAAAAATCTGTTTCTCAGCAAGCTTTGTTCCCCCTAGATGAGTAGACTGGTGGGTCTGATGGATCAGTTTTCACCCTAATGTTCTGGGGAGTTTGTCGGGTAATTGGAACCATCCTCCTGGGAGGTTAGGTTTTGCTTTTAACTGGCGGCGAAATGACGGTCCTTTTGGGTGTAGACCGGTTCCGGTAAGGTCGGAGGGATCCGCAATAAAGCCGCTGCATCCTCAGTGGTCCCCTCTGATGTAGTGGCTATTTTTGATCTTTGATCCTGCTGAGGTTAGGAGACCCCTTTCCTGATATATGGCCCAGTGGACATGGACAGTGGCAAAGGCATACCTGCTATCCTTATAGATGTTTGCCTTTTTCCTGGTTGCTATCTTTAGGGCTTCAGTTAAGGCAATGAGTTCTGCCCGCTGGGCTGAGGTCCCAGGATCTAACCTTTTGGCCCAAAGTACCTTAGTCTTAGTGGTCACCGTTGCCCCCACCACTTGCTTACCTTCCCAGATGAAACTACTTCCATCAGTAAAGTAGTTTGGAGCGCTCAAAGGAAGGTCAGACAGATCAGCTCGAAGGTTTTGTTGTCCCTCAATGAGATCAGGGTATTGATGGAGGGGAACTGTAGAGTCATCATCGGGCATAAGAGTGGCAGGGTTTAAGGCTGAGGATGTTTTGAACACTACTAAGTCTGGATCTAGGAGCAGGGCTTGGTAATGTAGGATACTGGCATTGGATAGCCACTTTTCAGGTGGGGCCTTGATAAGAGTCTCGAGACAGTGAGAGGTTACTATGGTGAGCCTTTGTCCAAATGTGAGCTTTTTGGCTTCCTTTAAGAGTAAGGTCATTGCTGCCAGAATTCTGAGACAAGGTGGCCATCTTCTGGCTATAGGGTTGAGGTTCTTTGAGAGGTAAGTTATAGGTCATTGCCAGGGTCCTAGTTCTTGCATTAAGACCCCTTTGGCAACACCTCATTATTATAAGGTAAAGGGTTTGGTCATGTTTGGGAGTCCCAAGGCTGGAGCCTAGGTTAAGGCTCACTTAAGCTGGTGGAAGGCCTCATCACAATCATTAGTCTATTCCAGGGGTCTTTGGGTATTTCCCTTCAGGAATTCTAAGATCCAGAGTCTACAGTATCCCACTGCTCCCAAGAACTCATATACCTGTTTTTTAGTCCTTGGGGTGGGGATTTGCAATATGGCCTGGACTCTCTGGTTAGATAGGGACCTTTTGCCTTCATGTAACTTATAGCCCAAATAGGTTACAGTATTCTGGCATAATTGTGTCTTTTTAGCTGAGACTCTGTATCCCAGCTGACCCAAAGTCATCAGCAGCTGCTTGGTGGCCTGTAAGCACAGTTTATAAGTAGGGGAGGCTATCAGCAAATCATCCACATACTGTAAGAGTGTGACCTCTCAGTGGCATTTCCTGAATCCCAGTAGGTTCCTAGCTAGTGCTTTATCAAAGAGGGTGGGGGCATTTTTGAACCCTTGTAGCAATCGAGTCCATGTTAGCTGTTCAGTGATCCCTGAATGAGGATCTGTCCATTCAAAAGCAAAGATAGGTTGACTTACTGGAGCAATCGGCAAGGTAAAGAAGGCGTCTTTGAGATCCAGCACTGAATACCAAGTGCAGTCTGGATTAAGTAGGCTCAGCAAGGTGTAAGGGTTAGGAACAGTAGGATGTAAGGTCACCATTCACCTGTTGACTTCCTGTAGATCTTGTACCGGGCGATAGTCTGGTGTGCCTGGTTTCTGTACTGGAAGCAAGGGTGTATTCCAGGGAGAAACACAAGGAACCAAGATGCCCTTTTTTTTTTTTTTAGTCTCTGAATGTGAGTCCTTTTCGGGCAGGGAGGCTGATGGGGTATTTTTGCAGTCTGACAGGGGTAGCCTGTGGTAATAGTTTTATAACCAAAGGTACCTGGTTTACAGCCAGCCTAGGAGGATTATTTTTGGCCCAGACCTCAGGAACAGCTTTTTGCCATTCAGCTAGCAAGTCATTATTGATTGAGACTGGGTCTTTGTCTTCTATTAAGAGATGTCCTTCGCCCTCTGGGTAGAGGGCCATTACCCAAATAGCCTTTCCTACTTGTGATTCTGTGCCCAATTTCAATTCAGGTTTATCAGTCTGAAAGTCAATTTGCACCTTTAACTTATGGAGCAGGTCTCTCCCTAAAAGTGGATCTGGGCATTTAGGGACCCACAGAAATTCATGGTCAGTTACTTTGTGGCTTGGGCAGGCCAAACTAGCAACCATTTTCTCTACCAATTGCCTTACCTCAGTTACTCTTGACAAATTAGTAGGCTTTTTTTGCAGCCACTCGAATTGCAACTAGAAGCCTCTGGCGATATTGTTTAAGAGCCTCCTTACCTTTATCGGTGTTGGGATCCCATTCCAGGCAAGAGGAAGGAAAAACATGCTCTATTCTCTGGAGGCCAGCTGTAGGAGTGCCATCTGGATCTCGGATGCCCTTTTCACCCAGGGCGAGGACACGTAAACATTCCTCTGCAGTGAAAAGGACTCGGAGTATCTGCTGGCAGTCATCCCAAGTGGGACGATGAGTGGAAAAAACAGACTCTAGGAAATTTATCAGACTATCGGGGTCCTTAGAGAAAGGAGGGTTTTGGCTTTTCCAATTGTAGAGATCAGAGGTGGAAAAAAGGGGTGTAAACAAACATAGAGCCTCCACCTTGCACTGGTACCTCTTGCAGGGGGCAAGGGAAACAGGTTCAGAAGGGGCTCTCGGTTGGGGTTCTGTTCAGGGGGGGCAGCCGCGTGTGCGGATCGGACTGGGTGGAGGGAAGGAGGAAGTAGAAGGTCACTGCTGGCCATTCCTGCATGACAAAAATCATTAATCTCCCTTTATATATATTTTCCCCATAGCCAGTGGCACGTCTTTTGAACTCCTTGAAATGGTCAAGAACCAGGGCCAAGGGGGTAGGCAGCTCCTTGGTGCCAGTCTGCCCCATGATTTTCCTAAAGGCAAAGGTTAAGGAACAGAGACTTAACGATAACTGACAAATAACATCAGACAACAGACACAAATGACAGACTGCAGTCAAAAGAAAAACTCCTCACTGAACTGCAAGTTTTTGGTTCCAAGATTTAGTTCAACCAGAGGGCTCAAAAACAAATGGAGCGGGTCAGGGTGGCGAGGCAGAACACAAATACAAAGCAAAGTGGGCTGTCAGCCCAAACCGATTGTTCTGTCCTTCCACACCCAATCCAACTCCCAAATTGAGGGCATCCCCTCTGCAAATTGAGGGCGTCCCCTCTGCAAATCGAGGGTGTCCCCTCTCCAAATAGAACCAAGGTATGGCACACCATCAAAACCCTCCAGAAGAAACAAGATTTACTCACTATTGAAGGGGTCCGGATGATCAAAATAGTCCAATTTGGGTCGGTGAAGGCTAAGCCTCCATCCTGGACGAGCCCCCAAATGTAATGGTGTAATGATGATTTAGAAATGAAAGCCAATCAATCAAGAGTGAAGGAGTTTTATTGCCAAGCCTGGCGACGCAGTCTCTGTTGATGGATCTCGAGACTGCGCGCCTAACAACTAAGGGTGGTTACCTTTATAGTGGGTATGGGGAGGACAAGAGTAGCAATGATTGATGAATTCTGGGTGGTAAGAACACGGGGAGAAAGTTGGTTGGTTATTGAGGGTGGCAAGTGAAGCATCAGTTCGGGGAAAAGGAAACTTATGAAACAGAAACTTAAGTAGGAAATAGAAACTTAATTTTAAAATGGCACATACAGAACAAGATGGTGGCGCATTTGGTTAGTCAATGGTCTGAGCATTACATGTGAAAGTCAGATTTTGTCTCTGTTACTATGGATAATTGACCTCCTGTAAGCCCCCAAATTTTCATCTATTAAGTGAAGACAATAGCTTCTGTCTTTAAATAAAGAAATGATTCCATTTTAAAACCAATGAAACCTGATTCAACCATGTTTACCTGATACCATTAGCTTCATAATTTCAAATTTTAATTAAATATATGCATATTAAATGTATAATAATCTATTCCTAATACTGTCATTTCTGCTTTTTAACATATTTTCTTTGTACATTGCATTTGCTCTGTTTGATGTTTGGAACTATGACGGTTAATTTAAAATAGTGAATCATATTACTCACGGTATAATACATGTTAACTATCACAGCAGTACCCATGGTACTAGATCCAGTCATCATTTAAGCAAGGAATGCTAAAGGACACTGACAAACAAAATCATGACATATGGTTAAAGGATAACACCATTGTTCACTGGTTAACTGGTTAGGATGATACATTCCAGAAGGTATTTTTTTTAATGAATAGTTAGGATCAAGGTCTATCGTAGTTCTGTTTGATGGTCTGCTGATATATTTATATATAATATCAGATATCTCAAGTATTGAAAGTCTCTATTCATAATGTGAAGTAACATTTGGTCTCCAAATAAGTACAATGGTATTCTAGTTGAGAAGCAAGAAGTGTAAGAAGACTTAAGAAGACTACAGGCTTATCTCCATTTTGTTGCCATTGACTAGTGCAAAATAAATGAAAGTATTTATATGTGTCAATTCCCAAGCTAAAAATAATCACTATATATTGCATGCATAAATAAATATTTTAAATTAATTAAATTTAAAATATTAATATTTACTTACCATACAAAGTCTTAAAAATTATCTTTCAAAAGACAAATGGGAAAATTTATAGAAGAGTCAGAAAAGAAGAAAGTGGGATATTTTATGTTGCTTCTAAATATGAGCACAGTAGAAACTCATTAATCCTGATTAAATAAATGTTTAAAGTGTACAGGGCATATATTGTTAAATGTTTTGGATAAGAATAAGGGAAGTGACATAAATGATTCAGGACCTTTCTTGGCAATACCATTTCTGTTAATTGGATGATGGGGAATCGGGACCTTCCTATCCCTATCTGACTTAATCAGAAGCTAGCTACTGCAGTATCAGCCATATTTTGCATCATCTCAGAGATCAAGGCACTTACTAGTGTGCAAATTTATTTCTCAAGTTCAGAAAAATGTGTGTACTCATGTTACCTAACATAGTAGGATAAGGTGCCCAAACTGCCCTTTAGAAAGTGAAAGGATAGATCAGTCACAGCAGTACTGTTCCAGCAGTCATAGCATTCTACTGGGCTGACTTTGTGAAGAGGTGAGGTTTAGAAAGTCACTTAAACAGAATCTGTGTCTGATCTCTGAAATAACTCCTTGTCATTGTTCTAGCTCTGAGTTCTAGGAAGTGCTTCTTTATTTTTTAACTTTTCTGGAGATCTGGCATCAGGCTGCTCCTTGTGGATAAATGCCTAGAGAGCTGAGCACTATTTCTCAATAGTGGGTGTTGGGGCCAATACAAACTCCTGAAAAAAAGTTGAGATTTTGTATTGCATTTTCTTCCATATTAGGCTAATGTAAATCAGCTAATACAACCAAATTTCTTTCCTATGTAGATTTTGTATTTGCACATTTCATTGCTGCTTTCTCAATTCTGTACCCTCATCTTCCTTTATCCTTCCCATTCTTTCATATTGTTAACTCTATTTTAGCCCAAGTATTCATCTTTGTTCATCATAGTATTGCTAATAGGTCCCTAGATCTCAAAGTATTTTAAACTCATTTGCAATAAAATTTTCTAATTATTCAAGTTTCCAAAGTTTTTGGACTTATTTCCATTTAAGCTCTCAAAGCAACTGGTCCTTGACAGAGTACATTCTGTGCATTTAACATCTTGAATAAAATAATAATTCATGAACTAACAGTTTGGCTTTATGATACCTCTCCTTTTCTAGTTATATAGACCCACAGACATTTGCAGTGTCTTTCAAGTTGTTACAAGCCACTTGCGGGGAATCTCAGTGTTGCATGTTAGCTTGAACAAGCTAGTAATTTACATATGAATAAAACAGAGCCTCCTCTTTCCAGGATCCAATTTGCATTTTCTTGTAAACATCCTCTGTTGCATAACATATTTTCTTGCTATGGTAATACCTTTTGTTATGGGTTATATCTAGGTGTACCCCTACTCAGAGGTGGGTCTTTGTAGAGTGACTGGATCATAGGTGTGTGATACTGGATTAGTCCCTAATGGATTTATAGCTGCCTGTGTCATTGGGAGATGAAGCTTAGCTGCAGGAGGTGGGACACTGAGAGTAGGGCCTGGAAGACTATTTCCCTCTCTCTCCCTTGACTTTTTCTGCCTCTTCCTACCCTGGAATGAGTTTATTCTCCTCTGCCATGCTGCCCTGCCTTCAAGTCAGCTGATTATGGACTGAAACCTCTGTAAACTGTGAGCCAAAATAAACCTTTCCTCCTTTACCTCTTGGGGGTCAAGTATTTTGTCCCAGCATCAAGAAAGTATCTAAGTCACACCTTACTTCACTGTACTAATTCCTACATTATTTAACATAGGCTATTCTGCAGTAATAAACATACCCAACTACATATTGCCTCAAACAAAAGTCAGATTGAGATGTTCCCAGTCTGTAAGCAGTTCCCTCCATTTAGAAGATGCATCTTCTCTTGACTACTCCATGTTTGATGGTCTTGTTATCATTACACCTGGATGATGGAGTTAATAGTGCAGAAGGCATGGAGTAAGTCTGCTTCACAGAAGCCATTACCCACAAATGACACATATTACATCTTTTTAGATCTCACTCCCTGGAACTCAGACACACGGCCATACTATACTGGAACACTGTCTAGTTCTATGTTAAGAATGTCCATCTACAGAGGAATGAATAAAAATTTTGGTGCATACATACAATAAAATTTCATTTTCTTAAAAAGTAATCTCGAGAGAAGTCAAGATAGCCAATCAGTGAGCAACAAAATACAAAGCCTCCCAGGAGAAAAAACTCATAAGCCAGAATAAAACGCCCTAGAGACACCCAGACAGAGGGAGATGGATCCTCTTGACACAGAAAGAAATTAAAATATAAAAAAGCTCACCAAATATGTCGTGACTACACTTGAAACAGCTAAAAATTATGGGACACAGTGTTTTCATTCACAGCCACCCACCAAGTTTGCAACAGCCTGAATCTGTGCCGGCTAGCAGAGCTGCCCAAACTCGTTCCCGCCACCAAACACAGGAAGCACAACAGCGCTGAAGTTGGGGGTTGGTGAGCCCAACAAAGAGTGGAGCCGGCAAAAGGACTTTCATTAATCCATGGTCAGTGCTGGGAATAAGACCCCCCCGCCATGGGAAGGGCAAAACCAAAAGGGCAACATGTTGGAATTGGCTGGGAGTGACAGTGACTTCAGTTGGTTCCTCCCTCCCCAGAGCAGATTCATGGGATTTGCTTGGACTGGGCCACACCCTTGGCCGGGACCCAATGAGCCTTCCCAAATTGATTCCCTGTGCCTAGCAAGCACCAACTGGGTGAAGGCCCCTGAACTTTGGCTGGCTTGGTGGGGAGGGGCAGGCATACACAGCAGCTGCTTACACCTCAGTGACAAGAGCAGGCAGGAGAGGGTAGAGGTCCCTTGCCAGCATGCTTCACAGGAAACGTGGCCAACAGGGAAGGGGGCTGGGACCTGCACTGTGGAGGAAGCTGGGACCATGGCAGGAGAGAGATGCAGGAGGAGGCCCCCAGCCCAGAACCCTGAGAGCCCTGATCCAGGAGAAGGAAAAACAAGGGTGGCTGAGGGCAGCAAACATGCAACATCAGACATAACTTCAAAGGACATTAAGAGATATCTTCGGGACCTTGTAGATGAGCTCAAAACTGAAATATTAAATCAGGTAAAGCAAGATATGAGTAAAGTAATAAAAGAAATGCTCTCAGGAAGCATCTCAGGAAGATACAGAGAGAAGAAGGGAGGAACACAAAAAAAGGAGAGAAACATTCAATAAAGAATACAAAGAAAATATAGAATACATGAAGCAGATTCAAAGAAACTACCAGGAAATTAAAAACTCTATTGAAAGCTGGCAAAACACCTTAAAAGAAACTAAGGATGACTATCAAAACTTGAAGACAAGTTTGCAATGTGTGATCATGAAAGGAAAGATCTCTTAAAAATAACAAGGAAATAGGCAGTAACAATACAAAGGCTAGAAGATGACAAGAAAATCTACAATTTAAGAATAAGAAATGTGAACAAAGAAGCAGGAATACATACAGGCGAATTACAAAGGCTATTCATGGAAATAATTAAGGAAAACTTCCCAAGCATGGGAAAAGAAAATGACATTCGATTAGGTGAAGCATACAGAACTCCAGCCACCTACAACCAAAACAGATCTACACCCAGACATATAATAATCAAGATACTAGAAATTCAAATTAAAAACAGAATATTAATAGTCATCAGAGAAAAGAAACAGATTACCTATAAAGGTAAGCCCATCAGGATCATGGCTGACTTCTCAACACAGACCATCAGATCAAGAAGAGCTCAAGCAAACTATTCCAAGCCCTGAAAGAAAATAACCTCCAGCCCAGATTGATGTACCATGCAAAACTGTCACTAGAAGTTGATGGAGAAACAAGATGCTTCCATAACAAAGAGGAACTGTGGGAGTTTGTGACCACCAATCCAACCCTACAGAGAATACTGAAGGACATTCTAGAGAGAGAAAAAAAAAATACTGGGATTTTAGGAACAGTGGCAGAAAGGCCTCAATGAGAGGGGCAGGCAGTAGAATGGAGGAGAAAAGTAGACAAACAAAGGCAGAGAAGTAGCATAGCAGAAATGAGGCAGAGAAGGATGGCTAGAATCTCTAACATAGATGGCCTTGATACATTATATTGTTAATAGTGTACCAGGATTTAAAACCCACATTACTCACACTACTCTGCTTAGATGTATTATATTCTGTTCCAGTCATTCTACCTGTACTAGATTTGAGGGTACAAACAGTAATCCCAAAAATAACAGGATATAGTATGGTATTCATCCTTAATTTTCTATTAAGTTAATCTACAGCTCTGTAAAACCTACACTGTTTTACCATGACTGATGATAATCGAATCTGGTTTGTTAGATCACTGTTTTGTGTTGATAGATTTTATTCAAAGCTGTTATGATTGATGGTATCAAGTCTGAGAGTATAGGCAACTGCACTTAAGATGACAAGAGTCACTAGAATATCCCCTGTGGTTTGATTATTACCTGCCTTTGAAGTTCTTTACTGTCTATAATGTTTTATTTTTACTAATATTGTTATGTACTGCTATTCAATTATACTGCTATATTCATTTATGCCTGATGATACAGACAATTCTATTGAAGATAATAAACAACATAGCAATCATTGTGGATCACCTTGTACTGTGGTTTTATATGACTTTTTGGATTTATGTTTTTATAGGAATTTGGTTTTTTTTTCATCTTGCTAAGTTTTGTTTTTCCCTCAAATACAGAAAGGTTAAAAATACACGTAGAAATTCATGCATGCGTAGCTTTTTACACTCTCACCATTTGACTACTTTATATGCTTTAATTTTGTAACTTGAACAACTATTTCTAAGAGGACAATATATAATTTATCAACTAGTGATTTCTTATTGTTTATCTTTTTTTGAAAAATTCTATATTATCTGTACCCTTTACATGCTTTTCTTTCTGTTTAAATAAAATTTTTTTAAAAAGTAATCTCAATGTTACATACTAGCTTTAACAAATATGCAATACCCACCATTATTGCAATATACATTGTATTCATTTTTTACTATTCTAGTGATACATAACTCTCATGTCTTTAGCAGCACAATTTAATAGCTGAATATTGTTAGTGGCTTATATGTCCATCAACAGATGAATGAAACATGCAAAATATGATATTCTTACACAGTAGAGAATCACTGTGCCATAAAGGAGGATACATACAAGCCATTTGTAGGTAATTGGATGCACCTTAAAACAATATTGTTAAGTAGAATAAATCAGACATGCAAGCTTAAATATCACATGGTTTCTCTTATAGGAAAAACCTAAAATACAAATAAAAGGCAAAATAAAGGACAGATAATTGGAAGTAGGGAGCTACATCTTTCACAAATGGGAAATAGAACAAGAGACAGAGGAAGAAATGGCAGAGTAGGAAGGGGAGGAGTGGAGGATTAATAAACAAATCAGCATGTTCTATGCACATGTACCATCTCCTCACAAGGAACGTAACCATTATGCCATGAAAACATGTACTAATAAAAAAAATACTTTAACAAAACAATTTGTTCCTCAAATCATCCTTCTCTTCTTCCTAAACTGTAGCAACTGCTGATGTTTTTACTGTAATTTTAGAGTGATCTTTTCCAGAATGAGAAATAATTGCAATACCAGAATGCAAATGTTATCATATACTTTTAAAAAATTAAATATTATGGATTTATGCTTTGTTAATATCTTTTTGTGGCTTGCAGGTAAATGTCTTTTCAGCACCAAATAATATTTCATTATCAGGAAATAAAAAATGCTTAGCTTTAATACACACAAAAGACCCTGTTGAAATCATGTGTCAGTATATTCAGATTCCTTTAAGAAAGGACTAAAAGTCTTATATTTTGATATTTTAAATGTTCTATTTCCTTACCTTATACATAAATATGGGAACATTACATTGTGCTGCATGATTTAGAATAGCATTTAGTGATTTCTTTCATTGTTTGGCCAGTTAGTAAGCATTTTGAGGCTCTTTGTCCATTTGATCTCTTTTAAAACTATTCAAATCAGCCTTTTCAGTACAAAAGTAGTCAGAGAGTCAATGAATGAAAAAGCAAAGCTGTATTCCCAATAATTGATTTACAAACACTGACAGCCTCAGGATTTGGGGAACCAGAGGTAATTCTTGCTTTGCCTTTAATATCTGCTTGATATAACATTGTTAGATTCTCACTCTCTTAGTTTCAAAGAAAAATGTTAATGCTATCATTTATAGGTACTTTAAAATACATTGCATTGTATGACAAGTGTCAGTCACTAAGTCTAAGATGGAGAAGATACTCAGGTAGCATATATTATATGGACCCTCTACCTTATCAAATATTTACAAATATCAAAGTGAACTTTGAATATCTCTTTGTCTTTTATAGCAAAGAAAGGTAGATAAGTTGAAATTTCATTATTTTTTTCTTTTACTTCACATTATGTATTTGATAGTGGATGTTCAATAAATATTTAACTAAGAACTTGAAAATCCGTGTATCTGAGCTGTCATACTTGCCACAAGAGACTCTATCACACTGCTGTAGAACAGTGATTCTTAACCTTTCTGATGTTATGTTCTTCCTGTTACTGTTTCAAAGAATGTGGATTTCATCCTGATGGAGATAAAGAGAATACGTTATCTTAAGAAAGATATGGAAATTTTGTTGCTGTCTTTATAACTGATGGTAAACTTAAAGGGTAAGATTACTGCTTTTTATCGATAGGAACCAGTTTTCTTGAACTATAAAATGATATAAATGAGTAAAAAGTACTGCTATAAAACTAGCAGTAACTATAAACTATCAGTAACTATAAAAAGTGAAGAAAATAATTTTAAAATTTTGAGGCAAGTTGACAGGAGTAGATTGAAATACTTTTTAAAAGCTATAGCAAGAGTTGGTGGATTCTTCTGACTTGTTTTGAGAAAATTGATTGAGATGTTCTCTTGTCCCAACAGGGTTATTTCTGTTATTGGTTAAAATGTAAACCTTCAGAGAATCTAAGAAAAAAATATTCTTTTTTCCCTCCCAGATTGAAGAGTGTTTGTTGATAATGTGCGCATACTATGAGAATGGAACTTTTAACTTAAAAACAAAACAAAACAAAACAAAAACAAAAACCCCTCTGTTGTTCCTTGTATTGTAAACATCTTCCATGTGACTCACATTTTTAGCCATTTATTTATTTATTTATTTAGTACCTGGAATCAAAACTCAGGGCTTTGCACTTGCCACTGAGCTATATCCCAGCTCTGAGAATGAAACTTTTCATTTGACAGTAAAAAATTCTTACCTCTAATGTATAAGAAAAGATTGTTACACATATTCTCTCTAAACATGACTTAATACATATTTGAAATAATGCTGTGTACCAGGAATAGTGTGGCACAAATAAGGCAACAGAAGTGACTGAGGTAATCATTTCATTTGAGATGCCAATAAGACGGTGGGACGAAAGTGAGTAAATTAATGTGATGATATTAGTTACAGAGTGTGAACAAAAGAAACATTTTTATATTCAAATTAAGTATAAAAAATCAATAGGTGAACTAAACTGAGTCTCAAAAAATGAAGATGCTTTTGCAAACAAATTAAGAGGAATTAGGATTCTAAAAATCCATAGATAGCAGAACCTACTAATGGCATTTCTTATATATATTTCCCTGAGTTCACATACTTTTCTTTATCCTTGAATGCTTTTGCTCCCTCTTATTATTGGGTGACAATAATAATTTCTCAAGAACTAGCTCAAATGCCTTCTACATTGTGAACTCCTCCCTTTCCTTCACAAGCATGTTAAGATATTGTCCCCTTTGTTTAGCAATGATACAGTCAAATACCTCTTCTCGCCATTGTTCACTGCAGGTGACTTCTAGGTTAGCACAATGGCTTGCAAACAATATAATCAATCCTTTGTCAATTGGCTACATAAAAGAATTTTTCTTAGTGTATTTTGAATAAAAAAATTTTTATCACCAATGAGATTATTAGTTTAACAGCAATAATTATATTTAAGATAATTTTAATATCATCTAAGGAACTTGACTTATTATTTACAGAGATAAATGCATGTCAGTTATAAATGTTACATGGATTCTTTCTTCATTTTATTACTTTCTTTGTGCAGAAGGAATAACATTATTCCTTTACTTGTATCACTTCCTTTAAATCAGTCTTTGATTTGTAAGAAAGATATATTAATATTATTAAAGCAATATTACAAATTTATGCTCAACTTTTTAAAATGTTAATATTAACATGTAGTAGTTGAGGTAGCAATGTAGATAGTTATTTCATGTTTGAGGTAATTATAAGTAGTTGGAGACCCATAATAGTATTAAATTCCATCTCTCTACAACATTTTTTGTTTCTTTTCAGATATTAAATGCTTTGAAAGTACTAAAATGAAGCCATTAAATAAAATCTTGGAAAGGAAAAGATACACCAAAGTTAATCCAGAAATAGAAGTATTAAAACTGTCATCAGTTATTGAGATTTCCCATTTTTGAAAATTTCAAAATTCCCTCAGTCTAAAAGGCAAAACACTCTATGGTTTATAAGATTCACTGGTATTTTGTCGCTTGAAACTATCAACAGCCTTGTGAACGAGATATGCAGTTGTTATAATTTTATATTTGTGAATTTGAAATTTGAAAATGTTAAGTGAATTATTCCTAAGGGTACAGCCAATAATTGACAGAAACACCTTTGGAAGCAAGATCTTCCCAACTCATATATTGTTCTGTCGCTGTGAGGTATGATCACAAAAGAGTTCATATCTGGTTAAAAAATGTATCACAATGCAACACAAACCACCATTAATCCCCCTCACTTATAACATGCATATTCCCTTGTTCTTTCCACTTCCTACAACCGTTCTGAAAGTCCTCTTTCACAGGTGTCTCTAGGTGTGCATTTAAGTTTGCTCTGATGTCTGAAATCAAATCAAAATACTTATATTTCATGGATATTTTGATTTTGGGAAAAAGCCACAAGTCACATGGTGCTGTATCCAGTGAACAAAGTAAACAAGAACAGAACATAATATTTTTGTTCTCCTGGCTTCCTGTTGGATGGCTCGCAGCAGCAGCGTTCATCATATTTTTGATCACACTATGTAAAGATGCGCAAGAGATTTCCATAACTGCTTAAGAAATTGGTGAGAACAGAATAAGTTTTCTAAGTGGGAGGAATATTCTGAGTTAAGTGAATAGAAATGTCTTTTACTATAATAATTTTTTGTTAATATTCACTGTATTTTCAGAACACCCTTGTATTGTAATGCCCACACTAGAACTATTTAGATGATTCTGAGTAAACTCCTGGAATTTGACTGATTATATAAAATTCTCACTTGGAGAAGGAGCATGGAATCCTGAAATGAAGTATAGGTAAAAAACATGGAGTGCAGCAGTGAGACACTCCTAGCATCTTAGTGACGCTTCTAACTACATATATGGAAGTCACTTAGTCTGTTTACATGTCTGTAAAATAGAAAGGACATTCATTTCAATAAGCACATTCCAAAACTGCTGCACAAATTAAAAACTTTACAAATTACAAATTGTTATCCAATAATGGAGTATAATCATAACATTGCAGATTAAAAGACCCAGAGTACACCACACCAAGTCTTCATGGCTAAGTGCTTGGCATGAGTTTTTACAGCAGCAAATAGATTCACTATTTAGCTGTGGCTCTGCTACTCGTCAATGCATGTCTGAAAAAGTTCCCATAATATCAGTCTGTTTTTGCCTTTGCAAAAATGACACATAAATTTTGTGCTGACCACCAATCTCTCTGTGTTGAAAGTCTGCGATTTTAAATGAATCTAGTCTTACTCCTCAGCTTATACTCCCTATTCATTAACAGAATGAATCTCAGAGACAATTATCTGAGATTGAGGAACAGGCTCTGGCCACAGAGTAGAATAAATGTAAAGGGACTACACTGCCATCAAACTAATGATAGGCCTGCCGTTAGCAATTTGTTAAAGTCAGTGACATCCAGATACAATTGCAGGTGGTGTTTCCCCCACATTAAGAAAACTATCCTACTTGATTGTCTGTGCTAGCTAAGTTTTAATTTATCCTCTGAAAACTCAACAATTATCTTGTTAATATAAAAGATTTGGGAAATAATCACTAAACTCACAGCACATTAGCATGTCAATAACAGTACAACACTGAAAGGCATAGTTTTTAAAAAATAATTGTACCCATCCTTGTAGAAGTAGCATGGAAGTTAGGTTTCAGTTTTGTGCCCCATCTGTTGCTTTTTGGCTCAAGTTCTTATTGTCATTTCCTGTTCCTTTATACCATATCTGATATTAAAAAGTAGATGCTTATAAAACAAAAAATATCAGTGTTCTTACATATATTTTTCTGAACCTGTGATTCTTCAGGTGAAATGGAAATAGCATAGTAGAAAAATTTTTGAATAGCTGTTAGGTTTTAATTGTTTATGAACTGAATCCATTGCATGATAGAGCTAGTAAATTATCATACATTTCCTGTTTCTACACCAACACTCATATTTCTTTATATTCTAGCATGGGAAAAGTATCAAACACTTATGTGAAAATAAAAGAATATATGTATTATATAAACAGGGTCAGCCAAAGAATCTGTTAATTCAAACTGAGAGATGCATACAATGAAAAATGAAAACTGCTAGTAACTGAAGGCCAGTGAGATAATGCTCTCAATGAGACAGACACATAAAGAAGTCAGTAACATGGAAATCCCGCGTTTCCTTGTCCTTTCTGCCTGTCACCCTGCAGTCATATTGATACTGATGCACATGACTGCACTTGCAGAAATTGCTCAAGATAGCCAGTATCTTGATTAGTACTCAAAAAACAGGATTTGTTTTGTCTTGATAGAAACACAATAATATGCAAAGGAAAGCTTCAACTCCAATTCAAAGACCAAAGTTCAAATCTTACCTCTGATAATTATATGTTGAGAAATAAGACAAAATATTTAATCTTTCTAAAGATCACACTTCATTATCTAAAAATTAACATAAAATACTTCATAGTTGTTTTGAAAATAAATTAAATTATATACCCACAATACCAAAGATACAAATTACTTCTAATCTATCTTCAGTGTTCAACACAAAGCCCAATATGTAGTAGAAATTTAATATGTGTTTTCTGGTTGATCAATAGTCATTGAATTATTCAATGATTAATTGGGGTACTGTAATAACAGAGGGATTATACTAGAGTAACCTACAACCATAAATGGTATTTAGTAAATATTCAATGTTTTCTTCCTAGAGGTAGGATTGCTAGAAATATGTTCAATGTTTAGCTCTAATGCATGCACAGTAATTAGCATCTATTGGACTTTGGTGAGTCACCTTGGATAGGCGTAGAGAGCCATTTGTAAACAGCAGTACAGATGCAACATTCCCAAGTTGGAGAAAACCATGTAACTCTATTAAACATTGCTGAACACCCTGTTACCAAACTTAGCAAAGTGAGCAGTGCGATTTAGCACAGAGCCTGGCAATCTGAGGTCCTTGCTTTTGAGATGTAGAGCCCTATAATTGCCAATTGGAAATTCATAATAATTCTATCTTTGGATTTGTGTTTTTCAAGTGAATGCTGATTATGCACAAAGCATTTTTTAGAGAACTGGGACTTTGTCTCATACATCATCCTGCCTCCACCTCCTCCTCTCCACCGTATTGGGATAGGGTCTCTAGAGTTTGTTCCCTGTGCCTTCCCATCCCATGTCCCAGCCCACCGGGCTTCCTTTTCTCTACATTTTGCCTGTAAATGCTACCGATATTTACCTAGCTAAGCAATTTGATCACAAAAGTGGGAAATCCTGTGTTCTTTCATCTCATTTCATTTAGCTCTCTGAAGCATTCTAGGAATATATATGGGAAACCTTACATTTAGGGACATGCCTTGTAGCATCTTGAGCTGAGCAACCTGTGTGAAGGGTCTGGGTTCAATTGCCAGTACCACTGAGAGCAAAAAAAAACCAAAAAAACAGAGCGTCAGACAGACAGATTGAGAAAGAAAGACAGACAGAAAGACAAACAGACAGACAAACAGATAGACACAGAGAGGGGCAGATAGATACAGAGAGATGCACAGAGAATTCAGCCACTTGGATTTATCCTCATTCTTAATGAAGACATATTCCCATAACATGCATGATTAAACCATATCCACTCACATCGTTTCTGAAATGAACACCTGATCACGTAGCACCTCTGATATTATACTCTTAAGGGTTTCATTTAGGCAAAAGGAATAAATTCTTAACTTGTCCTCTAAAGTCAGGGTAACATTTTTCTAAGGTTATTTGTCATGTAATAGGGGATTCTATTCAAGAAACATAGTTATTCTTGGTTCATACTTTTATATCATGTGTGTATGTGCATGTGTGAAATGAAATGGGAATTCACTTTTGGTTTTTGAAATAGATACATAAATTTTCAATTGTTATTGTATTTGCTTGAAAAGTACTTCACAAGTTCATGTCTTAAGATATTTTTTAAAGTGCAAACATCTCACAGGTAAAGGGAAGGGAAAGGTAGTCATACATATGTGTGTATATGTATTTATGTGAAGTGTTTTTCTATATTTGTTTCTTTTAAGATCAAGGTCTTCTGAAAAGCAGTCTGGTTTCTATATTGATCTGATGCTTTCTTTTAGCAACTCCCACCCAAAATACACTCCCAGGTAACCAGTGGCAGTTGTGATTGTATTGGTCACCTGGGCTTCATCCCAGTTCAGTGTCTCCAATTGATCCTATTTCAAAAAGTCACTCTTGTCTCTATATCATTTTCAAATTTTTGACCAAGATCAATTTTCCAGTTTGTTTATCATCTTCACAAGACTGCAGACATTTCAAAAAAGTTCATTATTATGTTCCTTAGGCTTTAATTCATAGATTATTAAATATTTGCTGGAATAGTAACTAATCTTATCTTTCCAAAGTGTAGGATATACTTTTATGTGAGTAACTAACCATATCCAGGGTACTTTAAGGAGAGCGACTCAGTCTGCCCTATGTTGGCTTTTCTTCTTTGTCTACTATGCACATGCCAGATTTTGGGACAGTTGCAAAACAGAATACTTCAAGAATTAGACAGTGACACCTGGTTCAACAGCACATACACTGAGAATTGGATGGTGATTGATACCCTTTCAGTAGTGTTTACAAATGGAATGTGAACTTTTGGATTCAGGTAATATCTCCATATGTTTGGATTAGTCAATTATTATAGAATTTTAATTATTGATCAATAAAATAGTGTTAGCAAGTAATAATAATAATTTTTCACAGCTGTTGAAATCAGGGGAAATATTGAAAATGAAACTGTTTTATAAATCACAAAGTATCTTGCAATACTAATTATTAATTTTCATATGCTAATTTAAAGATGACTATGAATATATCTTTTTATATGGTTAATACATTTCTATATTGAAAGGTAATTATTTATTAATGATCATAAAGATATAATTTCTAAAGATTTTACCCCAAATTTTTAAAAATATTAGTCTACAAAATGAGTTTACATAAATTACAGGATGGTTAACTAGTGTTTCCTATATTAAAGTTTGCAGATAACATTACCTTATCTGGCGCTCATCACAATTTGAAGTGAAATCCTGTTTCACTGATGAAGACACTGAGAAATTAGTAAGGCACCCAAAATGTCAATTTTTCTTTTTTAAGTTAAGATAAAATACCCAATTGCTTGTGATGGTATAGATTATTATGCAAAATTCAGAGACAAGTTTTTTTTTCAGGTTTTATAGAAAGAAAGTTATTTAAATGTTTGTAAGGCTCTTGTAAAAATATTTTACTTATCTTTAAATGATAATCATTACTAATTTGGTTCCAGAAAGGTTGTTATTTTTGTAAGTAGAGTTAAAATACATATAACAGGTATTACTAGTTCTCCTATTTCAGAAAACTAATCCAATAGTGTTTTTAAAACTCCATGTTTTTACATTTAAGCAAAATAGTTTGTGCAAAATGGTTCACTAAGAAAAACTTCTTTTGATTCTGATATCAAAGTCTGTTTTTTTTCTCTTTTGGAGAAAAAAATGGTTATCAGATAATATGACTTTCTTTAGTGATTCTGAGAGAGTAGTGTTCTCACCATGAACAATTTGACAATCTCTGTGAAATCGATGCATAATTAATAGCAACTGCAAACTATTGATGTTTACAGGATCTATTATATTATAATAATAGGCTTAGCCATGACAGCTTCTGCTAAATATTTTTCAGTGCATTGAGTAGCATAGATAACAAGCAAATCAGCTATGCAATTATGAGACCTAGCTTAGGTTTCTACATAGTATCTAGACCTAACATTACTAGTGTTAAAGAACTGTGACTATTTAATTCTTTCTTCCAAACCTCATTTATCAAAATGATTTTAACCTATTGATTTATTAATGATATATTTCTAAGCCATAATTATATTTTTACACATTGTAAAACAGTGATGTGGATTCTCACAAGATGACAGTTATTGGCAAAAGTGTCTCAAATTAAGAGTCACAATGCATTTCGATATTCAGTATAGGGATAGGATTTATAAAGCATTCTCACAGTTTCCTGATTATTTTGATCCTAAGCAGTCCCTGTAGGCTGCCAGACAAGTTTTTAATAAAGCCCAAGACTCAGACTCTATCTTCTTATACTTTTGGATACAAAGAGAAAAGGAATAAATATTTCTGAGAAAATTTTACTTTCCTGTTAAACATTTATTCTTGCATAGCCTTTATTTTATTTCTCAATAAACATTTGAAAAAAAGAGCATAAGATGCACTGGAAATTTATTTTCTAGGATATTTCTATTCTAGTAAATCATTTTAATAATTATAACAGGTATTAATATCCTAAAAGTATACAGTAAGAAACTAAGTCTCTTTAGAAACCAATAACTTCTGCTGATGCTACAAACTGGCCCTAAGTGATTCAGGATGAGAGTTTTAGTCTTTTGATCTGCTGCTGAGTAAGTGCTGCTAAAGAATGAGTCCATGCTAGGACCCTGTTATGAAATTCTCTTCACTCCTCCAATTGATTTCTTTTAACACTCTGGCACAGACCTGGCCATGATCAACAAAATTCCATATTGAGATATAAGGTACAGGGATAAGTTAATATTGTGGGCAGAATATGAACATATAACACAAATTTTCTGAAAGGGGACTTTAGATGAATGAGTTGGTAACAGGAGTAAATGAAGAAACTGTCAGATTATCTTCCAATTATGAGATTAGATGCTGGTGGACAGAGACAACCTCATGTTCTCAAACAGGATGATATATCAGGTGGTATTTTGGGGGCATCTACTATGTGTCCATAATAGGAAGATGGAATTGGAATGCAGTGACTAACAAATATGTCTGGCATTACAGAGGTTACATCTAATTTAACCTTTATAGTGATTTCATAAGATAAAATTCGTTAACTCTGTTTTAAAGATGGAAAATCTGAAGCTTAAAGAATTGGAGCAGCTTGTTAGAAAATGAGTAGCTAGTCAGTGATGGAGTCTAAACATGAACCCAGGTCTCTTAATCCTCCAAAACTACTATACCATCTCATAGTAGAGCTACATTCCCTAAGCCTTGGTTGACCCTTTCCTGAGGGATCTTTGTTTCTTTCATGAATTTCTACGTAGGTTTATCCAGGAATCTTTCTTGCACTTGAAATAGTAAATAATTAAAGTAAGTTCTATTGCAGGATATAGAATAAACATAGAGCAAAACTGGGAAGAAATGAGGGTAAAGGAATCCAATGTACGGTGTGTGGTAGGAAATGAACTGTGATTTTTACATATACTATTTCATAATGATCTCGAACAACTCTGTGAATTTGTTTCTATCTCCTAATAATTTAAAAGATTCTATCACCTTCCCATCTCAATCTGTTCACCCCACTGCATTCCTTAGTTGCTGATTAAAAGCTAGAATTCAAGTTCAAATTAGTCTCATTTAAAAGTGTATCATCTGAATTATTATAGTTTTAGCTTTGCAAACCATAACACTAATGGGCAGAGAAAGACTTTCCAGCTACCTATAGATACGTATATTGAAAGGGAATTTATTTAAATCATTGTAATTTCTTATATTATTTGACTTTGCTTCCTCTGAAAAATTCTCTTTGATAAAAATGAAGCCATAACATATTCCAGAAGGATAAAGGATAAAACTTCAATTCATTCATCTAGCGAAATTCAAGCACTTGCACTTAGTTATGTACTGAGTTCTGGGAATATAGAAGTTAAACATGAATGCATTGCACACTCTAAAATATTAACATTGTAAATGAAAGTCAGATAACTCAAAAAGCATCAATTTTTTTTTGTTGTTTTTTCACCAAGAGGAGGAGATAATTGGTGTCTAGAATGAAAATGAATCCTAGCTTTGGGGGTTAAATATGAAATATGGTAAATATGAAAATCATAAAATCAGAGATTATACTGGAAATGTGATCTTTAGGGAGAATGTTTCAGAAAAATATACCAGGAAACCCCTGTTTTTTTCCATTGTTCTCCTTGAATACGGTTTATTACTTGAAATATGAGATTTTGTTACAATTATCATTAAAAGCTTACTTGTTTAATTGTAGTTTGTGGAAGAAAACTGCTAGGCTCTGGGCCCAAATTCGGAGTGTTTTGAGACTGTGAGTCACTCCCAGCCACGCTCAGGGCATGGACACATTTCCATTTATTTGCCTGACATTTTACTTCCAAACGGAAGCACAAGCTAACTTTTTTTTTTATCTTCTGGGAAATATGAAATACATCAGCCAATTATCTCCCTCGGCCCTTCATCTATACAAAAGACAAGACCAGCCCACAAATTCCCCAGAGGAATGCCAGTTTGTGATCCATATTTCATCTACTTTTTGTTTAATGTCCTCATTGAGGGGAAAGAAATGTTCAATTGTCATGGAAACACATTAAATTCAAGTCCAACTTATTTCTGAACAAACTGTAAAGACACTGTTCATTATCATTAGAGTTAAGACTAATTTGCTCCCTTTTTATTTGTGCATTTTTATTTTAATTTTAATTTTTTATTAATTGCCAATCCAAGAAGTTTTTTACAGTGCTTGGGCAATATAAATTGTGATCTTAGAGAAAAATTATTCATAAATATAGCCATACCTACCTATTGCTCCAGAAACTTACTCTTATTTTAATGCTGGATATTGCTTACATGTAGTCTCTAAGGAAAACATTTCCATTTTGCAAATGATAAATTTGAAAATCATAAAAGTGAAGTAACTTTTCAAGAGTACATGCCAGTGAACTTCCAAGTGAGGGGCTCAGGCCCTTAAGACTGAAAACCACATTTGTCTTCACTCTCTTGGTTTTCATTGCAAATAAAATGGTTCAGTAAAGAAATGACAATAGAAAACCCTTCTTTCTCTCTCATTTCAGAATGAAAATTTCAAAACATTATAGCTTATAATTTACAAAGTATTTTTCATAGCCATTGTTTTATTGCAAGTGCCTTAAAATGTGCGGAGCCTGGTGAGTGGCAGAGCCCGCATTTGAGAGGGAATTAAAGCCAGGTGCTCCCTGCTTCACTTTGGGGGCTCACTGTGGAGCTGGACCCTACTGCATTCACTGAGGTTAAGGAATGAATGTCTGCTAATCAGAATTTCGGTTTTGATGGAAAATTCTTGGAAAGCAGTAGCTGCAGCAAGATGGGTAAGTTTATAAATAGTCCATCTCATCTACTTTCTTTCTCCATCATGAGCATGTGCACTCACATGCACCTCCCACCAACACACCAACACACACACACACACACACACACACACACACGCGCGCATAGGAATTCTAAGCATTCTGGAAATTTGGGGGAAACAAATTGGAAACCGAAGAGTGGTCAAGGTGTTTCAAAGCCCCAACAAAGAAGTCCATCTCAAAACCTGCTGACAAGTTTTCATGTTTTGTTTTTATTTTTTTTATCATTTATTAGATGTTCATGCTTTTAAAGATACAGCCTTATATAGGACTCATAGATAGTTGTATAACCCTTATAAATTTATATTACAAAATGAATAACATATTTAAAAGCCTAAGTGACTCCATAATTTGGAAATATATTTTATAATTTGAATAACCATTCATTAACCCATCTATTTTGAGGTTATAAAAGATAGTAAATATTAATTTGATTAGATTGTTTTAATAAAATTACAATTAGCTCATATTACCAAGCTAGACTTTTGAAAAACTTTTTCCAGAGCTTTGTAGTAGTTACATGATGAGAAGAAATGCTTTTAGCAAGCAAGCGATATGAAATCGACTGTCATTGTAATGCTTGTAAGTGAGGTTAATAATAGCTTCTACTTGAAAAAAGTCATCACTTTTTATAAAAAGTCATGATAAAACATTTAAGTTTGCCTTGTGGTGGCTTTTGTTGCTGTTCTGAAGCAGGGACACAGCTGTTTCCCGGCTGGACTTGAACATCCAGGACCCAGCGATTCTTCTGTCTTGCAGCAGCTGAGGCTGCACGTTAGTAGCACACTTTAAACGACTTTTGAAAATATTCATCAAGTATAAACTTATCAAAAACTATGTATCATGCTGAAATTCCACAAACAGGTATCTAATAATGTAGTCTGTCCCTTCCTTCCAAATGGCATGAATTAAACAGAAGATGAAAATACTGGCTCAGCAACAAATACATGACATAATATTACAGGCAGTTTTCAGGGGCATAAATAATGTAAGCCTTTTAATATCTAAATCCACTTAAAGATGTTATTTTACATAAATGGGTTTTTAAAAATTGTAATAGTAAGGGAAGCTTAGATTCCAATAATATGTCTGTTACTGTTTTACTTTCTTGAACCTTGGTTTCTTTTGTGTGTGTGTGTGTGTGTGTGTGTGTGTGTGTGTGTGTGTAAAGTGGATGAAATACTCCTAAGTTTACTGGTTTGAGGCATAAATTTGAAACCCTCTTTAGTTTTCTACTCTTTGGCCATCATTGTTAGTATCACTGCCACCTCATTGCTATTTTTTATTCTATTGTTTTGTTAAGGCTATCTTTTTATTTGGTTATTGTCACTATTATTCTTCCTGACCAAACATATATTTTTAAAAAGTGCTCAAAGCAACACTTTGCTGCTTCGTGATGTTAAGCATATGGAATTTCAGCTTTCCTCAACTTATTAAAAACAAGCCATCACTTCAATGGTAGAAGAAGGACATTACTTTCATTTTTATATATCCATTTATTAAACACTGATTGACATTTGCTAGATGTTGTACATCCTAAAGCCAAGGAAAGGTATCCATTTTTTGCCCTTAGCTCTTCATAATCCAGTTGAAAAGGATAAAGGTAATCAAGGAATCCTATAAACACACTACAATCTGCAAATGTGACACATGCTACCAAGGAATGGTACACGGGGGTGAAACCTTCTTAGAGGTTTCTGTTGTTTAGTAGCAGGCAATGATGTAGGAGACCGGCATTCCAAGTAAAAGGGAATCTAGGCAAAAGCCAGTTATTTGAAAGAATTTAACAAATATGATCCATAAAAAGAAGCTCTAAGACTGCAGCAGGAAGAGTGAAATAAACTACAAGTAGACAGCTGAAGAATAAGAGACAATCTCTCACCAGGTGCTTTGAAGGAAAAATTAAAATCTTTTATTTTATTCCAAGAAAAGTGAGATATAACATCAGTGCTTTTACATTACAGCTGTAACATGACTGATTTATATTTTGAAAACATCCCCCCAATATGATCCTAAGAATATCAGTTGGATGGAAAAGCAGTGAGAATGGTAGTGAAGACATCGTCTTCCACTCAAACACACTGAGCGGAATTACAGCAGATAGCAAACTGTTGTGCAAAGTAAGAAAAGTAAACTATATTTTTAATTTTATACATATATATATATATTATATATATATATATATATATATATATATATATATATATATATATATATAGAGAGAGAGAGAGAGAGAGAGAGAGAGAGTGCTTTGTGATACCGGACACAAGTATATGCCAGCATATGTCTTTGCTACCTAGCTGTTCCAAGAAAACACAGGTGTCTCTAAATTCAAGATCAAGATTTTGAACTTCTGTCACATGAACACTTATCCTCAGTACTTTCATTTTGATTTTCTGTTGTCTTTTGATGTCAATGTAGTGCCATAGACAATCAAAAATTAAAATTCATCATAACAAATATAATGGATCAGCACCCAAGACTCACTACCAGTATAACCCTAGTCAACTAAGGTCCACAAACAAGTTGATGAACCTGGATTAATTTCTTGCTTAAAGTCAATCTGGTTCCTTAGGAAAATAATATGGTATAATTTTTGGAAATTTAAATGCTGAATCAGATAAACATGACAACTAATATCCAATTACTATACCCAATAGTAAAGCTATTCTTGTACCAGTAATGGAAAAACTGTTAAGTCTGATGTTAAACATTCATTAAAAATGATATAAAATGAGATTTGCTTGTACTTCAGTTCATTTTTCATTGTTTTCCTTCTCATACAAGGAAAAAGATTATCATCTATATTCAGACTTGTAGTGCATGATTATTTATCATTTTGATTAATTATTGTGTACCTCCTGTAGGATGTATACTGTGCACAAATAACAAATGTAAAGTTAAAATAGACTTCAGGGATGGTCCAGCCAGTTAAGAAACATTGAAGTGCACACAAGAAACAATGATAAATATTTTGGCATATATTAGTCCAAGATAAATTCATAGCAAAAAATGAGAGGATTAATGTTCACAGGCAGAGAGAAGGAAAGATAGAGATAATTTTGAAAATAATTTTTGAAAGAAAACAGGAAGAAAAGAAGGAATCAAAGAAGGAAAGAGAAAAAAAGAAAAAGAAGAACAAAAGAGAGGAAAAGAAGAAAGAAAAAAGAGAGAAAGAAAGAAGAAAGAGAAAGAGAAAGAAAGGAAAGAAAGAAAGAGAGAAAAAGGAAGAAAGGAAAGAAAGAGAGAAAAAGAAAGGAAAGAAAGAGAGAAAGAAAGAAAATGAGAATGGAGCAATAGAAGTAGGTTTTATCAGTCTTTGTGATAGAGAAGCATCAGTAAAAAGAATAAACAACCCCTTTCAGAAAAAATTTAATAATAGCTGAAATAAATGAAAACCTGAAGCATGGATATTTGGGAGTGTAATGCAGAAAAGGGTTCAGAGAAGTGTTAAACTTCATCTTCTGCCCCATGGCTGAGGTCAGGGAACTGAAGCTACAAGCAGAGGATTAATGGTCAGGGCAAGCAATACGTGATACAGTATTACAGGCACCATCCACACTCTGTGTGTGGCAAATCTACAGTTCATATCAGCTTTAATCCTGTTCTGGGATTTGACTTGAAGGATGTGCCAACCCCATACACCAATTTGATACTGGAAGAAATCTGTTACATCACTCAGGAAATTCTCATACAGACTACAACCAGAAGCTGTCTTAATAAGGGCCCTACTGTTAGCGATTAAGCTTTTTGTAGATAACAAGGCTCACAGTTAATCATCCCTATAGATGTTCTTTGGAGTGACTGGGTAAATATAGGACACGTGAGGCAACTCTGCTGAGGAGGCTGTGGGAAAGGAGACCTATTAAATATTTGAGGCATGTAGACCCGGGCTATGATGGGAAGTGGAGTGGGGAGCACAGAGCTTGGAGTTCTTGCCCATAATGACTAGAAGCAAAAGCAGTGTGGTAGAGTATTGTGCATTCAAGACAGATGCAGATAGAGGGCTTAGTCTTCAGCACTACATCTCTAGTGCAGAACTGAGTTGTTTCACAAGGCTTGTAAAGGATGTGCTTCTGTACATCTGCTTGAGACACATTTGTGTGACACTTGGGTGCACTTTGTAGATCCATCTATGCTGAGGATATGCCCAGCTCATGTACCCCACAGACTACCAAGTGTAGTCTCTGAAAAAGGCATGTTTAGCTCAAATATAGTCGTCTTCATCATTGGGCAGGAGTCTGAAGACCTCAAGAAAGGCTACCTTCCAGGCTTGAACTGTTCAAATGTGTGAAGCCTCGATCAGCAAGAAGGAATACTGATCGCCACCGGGTCACTGGTCTTGCTTCTGACTGGGCATGCAAATGTCCTTCCCCGGAACTACATCACAGCAGACGCAGTCAAAGTTTCCTCAGGCTGCCCAGTGAGCTACATGTGCTGCAGCCTTCAAGCTTCCTTAGCCATTTTGACAAAAACAGAGCAAGCAGAGAGCAGATAGCACCCTAGGTGGGTGGACTCTACTTCTCCAAACCAAATTTTAGAGTCTGGAGAAATTGGTGACTAGCAGTGTGTGCGTGTGTGTGTGTGTGTTTGCTTGTTTTGCTTTTGTCCTTCCTTTCTCCATTTATCCTTTATTCTACTTTCTTCATGTTTTCTTATTTTAGTTATGTCTGTTTTTCCATACTTTTTATCTTTTCCTCTGGTCTAATTGTAATTAATCTTGCCTTCTCTTTTCTATATTTTCTCATTCAAAAAAATTATATATTTTCTCTTTTCCCTTTTTATTTTGACCATTTTTAATTGTTTATGTTGCTATGTTTTGAGATATTAATTTCTAACTTTTAGTATACTGTATGCAATATTTGCTCTTTTCATTTTCATTGTTATTGATAACATGATTATAAACTTTTCAGTTGATATTTGCTGTTTTTCAGTGTAGATCCTGTTGTTTGCTGTCTTTCTTTCAGCAAGGCTTGAGATGAAATTGGCACTGAAAGCATGCTGAGTGGTTACTGTTCTGTGAGCAACAGCCCTAGTAGAGCTGAAAAGAATTTCACCTGGCATCAGCCATAGTGTATACTCTCTCTGTTCAGGAGACCTTGTCAGTCCTAACCTACTAGTTAGGCCAGCAGTACTTTAACCTAAATAATGATGGAAATAAGACCTCCATCTAATTAACCGGTTCTAAGTACATACAAGTAAGAACAGCAGTATATTACTAAACACTTGAGAACACTGCACCTACCAAGGCCTGGGAATGTTCTTTGTTGACAAAATTGTAGAAAAATCCTGTTTATAGGACATCTGCCTTAATACCAGGGGAATCCCACTCTTGAAAGCTTTACAGAGAGAGCCTCCAATACAAAAATATCCACTGATGGCAGAAAAAGAAGTCACAGGAAAACAACATGAAAAAAGCCACTTAGAACTAAACTCAATACTGTACAATGGGCCAACATCTCAGGGCACATCATCGAGAGAATTCTGCCCCCTAGGGTGGGCTTCACATAATGGAGTAAGAGATTCTCTCCCAATAGATGCACGTGTCTCAACACACAAACATAAATAAAATAAATAAGTAAATAAAACTAGGAATCTTCCAAAAGTTACTACATCTAAAGTAATTGATCCTAGTGATTTCAAAGGATAAAAAGTACTTAACAAGTAATACAAGAAAAGATCACAAATATGACTAATGTGCACAAAGTGGATTCAAATAAATAAATGAATTAAATAAGAAAGGATACCCAGGATATTATAGATCAGTTCCAAAAAGAAATAGTAATTTGAAAAAAAAATCTAAAAATACTAGAAATATAAAAGTAATGTCAGTAAGAAAAAAAAAACAGTGCAAATTATTACCAATAGACTAAATAGAAGACAGAATTGCAAATTTTTACCGATAGACTGAGTAGAATTACAGAGCTTTCAGACAATGTTAATGAATTATCACACTGAGACATGAACAAAGAAAAATTTTAAAAACTAAACAAAGCATGCAATACCACCAGGACACAATGAAAGTATGAAATATATGAGTTTATTTTAATAGAATTGGGTAGTCCAAAGCTGCAATCTAAGGGACAGAAACTCTAATAGAACAAATATGCCCAAATCTCAAGAAAAATATAAACAACCAGATACTGAAGACATATAGAACTTCAAACACAAATGACTAGAAAAATAAAACAAAAAAATTTTATTCATATTCTGCCATAATTAAAAAATATGAAGAGTACATAGAAAGGATTTTTAAACTATTATGTATCTACCTATCTATCATCTATTATTTGTCTATGTACCTATCTCTGCAAGATATAAATTCCAAATCACTTAAAAAGTAAATCCATTGAAATAACAGTGAAATTCTAATGTTGAGAAGGGCATTTGATAATGTATCAAATGCTGAAGGAAAGTAACTGTAAACCATAATGCTATATCCAGAAAAAAAACTCTCCTATAGAATTGAAGGAGAAATAAAATTTAAAAATAAATAAATAGACCTTTCAAGATAGGAAAGTATAGAGGAAAATTTATCTTCAGGTTCACTGATGATTCTTAAAGAAACCTTACACACAAAAGAAGAACAGTAGACAAGCAAATAAAGATTAGAGAAAAAAAACTCAAACATATAAAAAAATAACAAACAGACTAGAATTAGTATGTACATTTTAATAATAACTTTAAAAATAAATGATCTAATTAAAATATGCACCCTGGGGAATTAAATTGAAAAACAAGATCTAAATCTGATGTTTATAAAAAAAAAGAAACCTTACAAGCAAATAAATGCATAGACAGTGAAAGGATGAAAAAAATATTTGATGTAAGTGGAATTTGAAACCATACAGGAAAATAGTAATTATACTCATATCCAATAAATCATACTTCAATGCAAAGTTAGTTAGAAGAGACAAAGTCACTGCATATAAGGCGATAATCCACCAAGAAGATACAACAAATATATAGATACAAAAATATATAGATACAACATAATCATATATATGTATATTTATTTATATGTGTGTGTGTATATATATATATATATATATATTTAAATATGTGTGATTGGTATACCCAATTTCTTAAAACAAACACCAATAGACATAAAGGGGCTAATAAATCTCAATACAATAAAAGGGGGCAACTTCAGTGTACCACACTCACAAATACATATCTCATTTATACCAGAACAAAAATCAAGAAAGAAATAAAAATTTAAACTACATTGTAGTTCAAATGGGCTTAACAGACACCAACAGAGTACTCCAGTAAAAACACCACGGAATTCATATTCTTCTCTAGTAGCTCATAAAACTTTGAACAACATAGATCAAATTTCAATAAACCAAGTCAAAAAATTAAAAATTGAAACAATTACTTGCACATTATCAGATAATACAGAAATACTAAAAATCAAAAAGCAATAGAAGCTGCACAAACATATGTATTTTGGCTAACACAATTCTGAATGATAAGGGACAAATTTAAAATCTGATTGTTATAGCTTTCCCTCAAAACCTTAGGAAGGACTTTTGAGAGGTGGCTAGACTAGGGTGTGTGAAAATGGATTCACATTGTATTAAAACCAAATTATTTCACTGATTGGTTTAGCATAATTCTTGGTATGGATAATGGGAAGCCTCACTCTGAACGTGGGTCACACCAATCAATAGGCCAGGAGCCTAAAAAGAGCTTGCTACTTACTGCCTACCTTGCCGCTGACTGTTCTTCCACTGCAGTGTCCTTGTGCCATGCCACCCTGCCTTGGAGTCAGCCAACTATGGATTGAAATACCTGCAAACTGTGAGATAAAACAAATCTTTCCTCCTTTAACTTGTGGGTGTTGGGTATTTTGTCCCAGCGATGAGAAACTAAGACACCATTGAAAATGGAGACGTGACATATCAGACTCTGTAATATACAATGAAAGCAGTTCTAAGTGGAAAGTTACAGTAGTTAATGGCTGAAATTCATGAAATTGGAGCTTAAAATCAAGGTACTATAACAAACATTATTGCAATCCAGAGAATCATTAGAGACTAAAATACTCATTCTCCAAATATTTTGGAAAATTGAAGAGAAAAGTATGAAATTTTAGATATGTGCATCCTGCCAAAATTGAGCCAATTGATACCAAATCCTAAGCAGATGAATAACAACAATGAATTGTAGCATTTTCATGCATGCATTTGTTACACTTTTTAAAAATCTATTATTCGGTATAATTAATGTGGACTAAAAAAGAAATAGTACTATTTTTCTACGTCACCAAATGTCCATAGATATATACATAGAGATAGATATAGACACAGATATAGATATATATTTGCCCAACACGTGTTGATATACTACTTAGGAAAAACAATCTGTCAACAGGCATTGAGTTGTAAAATCATGGTCTAATTGAGAAAATATAAAGAATTTATATTTTAAGATACATGGGACAAGATTCTATTCAAGTAAAGGACAAACAATGAATCTAGATGGTATGAAAGAAGGAATCAAAAATACATCTTCTACACCTGCCTGACAAGTGAATGGTCCTGAGTTTGATTCTGTGCACCAGGAAAATAGAAAGAGAATCATAATCTTAATTTTCTCTTTGTCCCTGAAACGTTTTAAATAATATGCATCCATTTCTGCATTTGCTGATTAAAGCAACCACCGATTAATATTGCTTTAAAATATTATCTGTGCTGTATGCATTCAGATGCTTTGTAATTTTTTTCTAAAAGCAATAGAAGACAACTATTTATGAAGCCTTTACTTTGCATTAATTATTATAAATATTGTAGAGATGAATTGAAGTATACACAAGTATATGTATAGGTTATATGCAAATGAGACATTATTTTAAGAGAGTTGAGCATTTATGGAATATTACATCCACACAGGGCTGGTGGTGTCCTGAACTCAATGCCTCTCAGTTTACAGAAGATGACTGAATTTCATATTTATGGTTATATTCATATGAATATAAATTGGTCTATCTAGGTATTTCCTAGATGGTATAATTATTATTAATTAAACTGAGAATTGACAAATGAGGATTTAGGCAGTTAAATTTTTCACTAGTTACTGTATTATTGCTTTTATAAAACTGAGATTTTAGACAAATGAATTTTGAAACACACCACTTTCAATCAGCATAGAAATATCATTTTAGACCATATGTTTCTCTAAATAGAAGTTGTCCTGGGAGACACTGATGTGAAGGGTTTAACATTTTGTTTCAGGTTTTGCTCTCCTTTGGTAATAGAACAAAGATAACTGTAAGTGGGAAAAGTGTGCTAGAGTTCTTGAGACCAGAGGAGATTAGTATCTTCTAAAGATCTTCAAGAGAATGCATGTTCTCCTGGGAGGCATGGAGACTCCTGACATTAGTGCTTGAATAAGAAAGCAGGTGCACAGTTAGAAACACAGGCCTTCGGGTAAGACAGCTTTGTAGAGCAGCCCCAAGGATGAGTTTTCAAACTTTTGTCTGAGGTCAGCATCCATTTCCCCAGTCCTGATGGATTAGATTAAGGGAGTTGGAATAGACCCAAAACTTTCATTTTAAAACATTTGAGGTTCTCTAAAACAGAGTTTTGTGGGGAAAGAACATTCTGGAATGCTATGCAAACCATATAACTCTCCTGATCATCTTTTCTGAAAATTTCCTAGGTGAGTGAATCCACAGTCCTTTTTTTTTGTTTTTGTTTTTTTTGGTACGGGGGATCAAACTCACGACTTTACACCACTTGCCAGGCAGGAACTTAAGCCACTGAGCTGAATCCCTGGCCCTCAAATTCTGCTTTCTTCGATGATTTTTTTGCTAGCTCCTGAGGCTGGAGCTTCCCACTTTCTGTCACTGGCAATTTTGGTGATACAAACAGAGGCATGAGAGGACGCATCTGTATCGCTGTAATCATACTGCTTCCATCATGCTAGAATATAGTCAGTGATGTTATTAAAATAGTGCCACCTAGAGACCCCAAGTCAATCCTCAACTGAAATAAATCCTATATTCTGGGTTTCATTACATGAGAAAATTGGAAGCATAGTAGACTGCAACAAAGTGATTATATCCACCTCTAATCATATAAGATACAATATATTCTGGGAACATATCTTCTAGGATGACAAATTTACATGGCAATTTGGAATTAAAGTATTAACTGTTCCTTTTAACTGAGAAATAATATCAAAATGTTAATCACTGGGTCCAAATTTCAGTGGCTAGAAATGATCAGAACCTAGAATGGAAGAATAACCCATTCTCATTTTATTGATAACCATCTCAACTTGAATGATAATATAAGAAGAAAAAGAAAATATTTATTGTACACTGTCTTTTAAGTTAGATGCTTTAATAACTTTGGACATGAATTATTTCATTTGCAAAACTCACTTTGAGCTATACACTGTTATAGTTGTCAAGTTTTACAAATGAGAAACTAAAATCTAAAAGGCTTAACTAACATTATTGAGTTCTCCAAGCAGTAAATAACTGAGAACATATTCAAATTTGCAGTCCGTTTCCAGAGGTCACACTTTAAATGAAGAAATGATCATCTTTTCTCTTGATAGGAACAAGATAAATTCTTATATTATAGTTAAAATAAATATTACAGGAATAAGGCTACCTCTGTCTAATCTTTTTACTAAACAATTCAGTAAAGTGTGGTAGCAAGAGATGAAGAGATTTACTCAAGTTTGAAATATAGTTGGCAAGCCAAAATTAAAATACAAATATTCCAACATCCAATCTAAAATTATTTATCTGATCCCATGTCAATGGTACAGAAGAAAAGCCGAAAATATTCAGCGCATGACATATATTTGATTTAATTTTCGTAAGCTTGTAGAACTATATTTTCTCTTATTTAAATGTAGCTGAAAGAGAAAAAGAATACACAATACTTCAAGATGCTTCACTGCTCTGTAAAACTCATCCTGTTTTCATCCTTTATTCTGTATTTTATAAGCACTTTGAGAACAATTGCAACCTGAATTTAGACTAGTTGTTTAACTATACCTCAAAAATGCCTATCAATTTTTTTTAATTATGTGACAGTTTGTATAGCTGCTTGCTGTAAGTTTAGGAGGATTATTTAATCAAAACTTCATCATGAAAAATGACTTAGCATTCAGCTTGTACCATGTATGCTAGTTATATTCCATTCAAACTGGGAAGATCTGTGTGAACTGAAAATTGCATAGCTTTTGCTTAGCATTTTATGTAAACAATGAATAAGGAAAATAAACACATTTTTTCTTGTTGTTTTATGCCAGGAATTAGAATTCAGAGGCGGCCTACCCAAAGAGAGGAGAAGCCACACTGTAGTGGCTAAAATCAGGAAGTGAAGGATGTGTGTCTTTATCTGCTTTAACCACTAGTTCAGCATTTAACCTACCAGATTCTTAGCTTTCTCTTCTGTGACATGGACCAGGTTTTGTTGTGTGGTGCCACATTATTTCCATGGCTGCTGCAAGATGCACTACATACCACGATAGTGCTTCTTTCCATCATAGTAACGTTGGTAGAACTGATTTGATGTCAATGTATACTTGTAAAATATTTTTTCTTTTTTTATAGCAAGGTGTTTAGGTAAGTTACCTTTCATATTATACATCATTGAGTTCATATATAATATTTGTGTTTATCACACTTTCAACAGCAATTTTGCCACCATACTTTTGATATGTTGAATTGAAAAAACACAGAAACATGGTACTATTACTTTATGATAAAAGATAATCTGTTATCATATTTTCTGGATGTTTCTTTTTAAACTATCTTATGAGTTTTTAAATAGATTAGGAAATGTGATAGGAAAGAATAGTAAACAGCTTTTGGTTCATAGTAAAATTTGAATTATTTTTATCTAAATTAATGAATGGTGTGCCCTCTCTTTTTCCATATAATTTTTGGTTAAATATCACTCTAACCATGAAATGAAAAGCATAAAAAATTCCTTTCATACGTGGATATATTTGTTAGATCTCAGTACAAATAGCCACAATAAATAAATATTAATTCTTCTATTGGTCAGGCATCCCCAAATAGATATAAATCAAAGAACTGAGTAATTTATCATATGTTATGAAATAAAACAGAAAATACTATATTATAATCTTGGAATACTTTTGAAATAATTTATTAATATAGCATAACTTCTATTCTGGTTACCTGGAAAGTCAGTATATTTGAAAATACTTCTTAAGAGTGTGTACCACCAATATTTTGTTTTGTCTATTTGATACAGGGTTTCACTATGCAGTTCAAGCTGGCCTTGGACTCACTTGGCAGACCAAGCTGGCCTAGAACTCACAGTGATCCTCCTGCCTCATTCTTCTGAATGCTGAGATTACAGGTACATGCCACCATACTGGGCCTTCAAGCTGTATTTTTAGCTGCAGTGGTTGAACCAAGTGGAAAAGATAAGCAATGATTATAGTGAGAGCTCTATGCATTCAACAAATATTCACTGAACACCTATTGTATGTGGGATGTTGTTTCTAAACACTGCAAATACAATAAATGAAATATTCAAAATTCAATCATTTTACCAAATGTACATTCTCAAGTGGTAAATAGACACTAAATAAGGTAAATAAGTATTTTTGTATTATGTTAGGTTAATATGAAAGCTAATACAAACAATACCAGAAAAATGTTATGAAATCACTGAGGTATAGAAACTTTAAAAGAGTGGTGGAGCTATGGATGAGGTGAGGCATCCTAAATCTGTAATTAAGTAAATAACGGATTCTGCTTGTGGGTATCTGGAAAGAATGTTCAGGAGAGGAAGCTAGAAGAGGCAAAGAACCTGGAGAGCACAGCGATGTGCTGGGGAATAGCAACAGGCCTCATGGTGGTGCTGCAGAGTGAATTAGGGTGGGGCAGTAACAGAGCAGCAGAAAATAGTGACCGCTGCAGAACTGTGTATGAAAGTGATGGGTATCTTCATTTGCCTGGATGAGAGGCATGACGGAATACTCATGGACTTACACCTGCCTTAGGATTCCTATGAAAGCATCTGTTAGCTTTATAATAGGTCTTGTTATTGTGTAGGTACTCTGCATCTATATTCTCACAATTCAAATAGGAAAAATAACTAAAAGGAAAATGATTAAATGATGCAGTGTTGACTGTGTAGATTGCTGTGTAGATACTAGCTACCCTCAGTCTTTATCTAAGAGCTCTAAGTGTTTTGTGTTGTTGTTTTATTGTTGGTGGGAGTGCTGTTATTGCCTAATAATCCCTACTTATTTCTTAGTTTTGAAGGTCATTATTGTTTTCATAATCACCATCATCATCATCATTATCAAATCATGTGAATTCCTCTAAAATCTTGAGATCATGGGAGAAAGGTAGAGTATGCCCAACAGTGAAACTGATGTTCTACCACTGGGAAATATAAGCTGAAAAATACTCCTTTCCCCTGGTAAAAAGCAGTCTTAGAAGTTCAGAAATAACAGAGAAACTATGAGGGGTACATCTGTTTTAGCATAGTCATTTAAAAACTAATCTGATGTATTAGAGGTGTGTGTGTGTGTGTGTGTGTGTGTGTGTGTGTGTGAGAGAGAGAGAGAGAGAGAGAGAGAAAGAGAGAGAGAGAGAGAGAGAGAGAGAGAGAGAGAGAGAGAGAGAGAGATTGGCTTCCTGGCCTCTGTAACCATTATTTCTAAGAAAATGAGCAAATTCACAACATAAAACTAAATTATAAAACAGGATGCATAGATAAGGCTCCATTTTCTAACTTTTCTATTTGACCAGTGATTAAACACCTCAATATTAATACAGCATTTTGCACATATTAAGTCCTGCCCTAGGCTCACAATTTATTGGTGCCATAATCAAGGCTTCTTGGTTCCTCCTGGGTTCAGCTAAGTCCTGCCATGTTAGTATCTTCGCATTCTACCATTCACTTTAGATAATTACACAAGATCCCTGGTGACTAGTTCAAGCAACCTTTATGGTTATTGTGTTTGAGTTTCACATGTTTATGTTCAAAATCTATCTTGCTGTATTCATATAGATTTTAGAACGTGATTTGTAAAAAGAATCATCCTAAGAAACAGGTAATGTTGGACTATAGATACAAACCCATTTGAAAAGCAGACTTTATCCGCCTCCTCTTTCGAATTCAGGCATCAGATAGTCACTCTGTCTGATTCAGTAATGCTCCCAGCGTATGAAGTATGATTGAGTCTCCAAATGAGACTAGCAAATGCAGTTAGCTATTTTTTTCCCTCTGGGTCTTTTCAGATATTTTGGCCTTGGTGTGAAAGATGTTTCACCCTTTACCTACCTGTGTTGACTACATCTCTTTTAACTGTCAAGTCTTCGCTTAATCATTACTTCATAAAGAAAACTTTAAAAATCCAATCCCACCTGACAAAACTGAGGTTACCTCCTGGTCACATGAACTTCTGTAATGAGGGAAGTTTTCACTTTATGCATCAGACTCTTAGTAAAGGTCAATGGGAGCAGAAATTAAATCTATCTTTCTTTATCTGAAGTTTTTCACAGAGCACTAAATTTAATAGATTCACGCATGCGCTATTCACAGAAACATTTCCAGCCTGCTGCAGTCCTAATTGTCGTGTACCGGAGACATCATCAAAGGCCAAACTCTGTGAAGGCGAGGACCATCTTGTTATGCTTTCTTTATATTCTTATCAGACACAGAAAAAATCCAACTCACGAAGTAAATACTTAATCAAAATCCCGGCTAACTGCATTGAAAACCAAAGCAAAATTGTGTCACATTAAAAAAAAAAATTCAGGTTGCACACCTAAAATGCACACTTTTCAATGAGTATTTTATATTACTTCAATCAAAATGTTTCACAATACTAAAAGAACAGCACTAAATAAAGCAGTTGTTTGATTGGAAATAATAATTACCCTACTTGGGCTTCTTGGAAACTTATACAGAGATTAAGATACATGAGAATAAATCAAGATGGCACAAAGGTGATCTGCACAGAGGGGACAGTCGGTGGCAGAGGGTCTGAGGCAGTGGTCAGCACCGGGAGTGTGTGTGAACTGAAGGCAGACCTGTCAGTCTCAGGGAGGCCACCAGGGCAAAGGCCAAGGGAGGGCGGCCCTGCAGCTCACTGCTGAGGGACCAGGTGGATATTTCACATAAAGGCGGAGCTGCCTCAAGTGTTTTGAACTATGAAAAGACTGCTCTGCCTTCAGAGAAGAGAACAGATACAATGCCGTGGGACTTTGGCTGGGTTTTAGTTATAGAAATAAAGAAGAGAGAAAACAAGGGAATGAACTTTTCTGATACTTAATAAATCAATCAGTAAATGTATAAAGTGTTAATAAGAATTTTGATTTTTTTCATCCAGCAAAATATAAATGTTTTATTGATTTTAATGTTAATAAATTTTAGCAAGAATTACTGTGTTCTGGGCCTTAGTTTCTGTTCTGAAAATATCTTATACAATTTTTCTGAGTCCAAACCTTCTGTCTTCATACTCATGAATATCTTACCAACTATTAAATCTATTCATAAGTACCTGTTATTCCCATTATGACCATTATTTTATAGGCTACTTTGGATAAAAATGTTATCTGAGTTATTTAGTAGAATAACAGTACTTTTTAAAAAAATTGATATAATTGAAGGAAAAAATGTTCGATAAAATATCTTTTCTATCTAATATATTTTTTCTTTTTCTCTAAGAAATTTGCCTTGAGGTACAATTTAGTGTTTTAAAGAAATAGGAGGTTTCTGAGAGTAAAGATGGAACTTGTCCAGGCATAGTAGTGGTACTTATAAACCCAGCATTCAGGAAGCTGAGGCAGAAGGATTGCTGCAAGTTCAAGGCCAGCCTGAGCTATATAGTGAGTTCAGGACCAGCCTGTACCATACAGTGAGACCTTGTCTCAAAAAATAAAAAAAAAAGGGACTCAACTTTATCGCATTCAATAAATATGAAAACAAGTGAAATAAACAAACATACATACAAAACTCTCCATAATATAAATTTTTCTACCTCTCTGCATTCAGGTTTTACCTTTCTATTGAAGATCCCTATGCTATAGTAACGACTGTAGCCAAGTATATTTTTAAAACCACAATAGTCTTTAATATTTTAGTGTCTTAGTATATGTTTTTCCATTCTTTACATTTTTTCATTATGTTTCAAAGGACCCACACTTTCAGTACTCAATAAACTTTAATTACTATTAAGGACCATAAAAATTTAAGTGATGTAGCATCCCATTCCTGAAAGCATTCTAGACATTTATTTTCCTGAATCATGGAGGATAGTTTGTGGAACAGGAGAAAGTTGGTATAGGAATAATAGTAAAATTTTTTTAAAAGGCACAATGAGAATGGAAACACAAATTGATTTTTTTGGTGAGTAAGAAGGCAACAGTAAAAGAATTAGCAACATTCAGATGAGTAAGTTTAAAATAACTTGTAAATTTCTACCTTGACCACTGCATTGATAACTTTCATTTAGATAAAGTAGGAGTTGTAAAATAACATGCTTAACTACATATATAACTGAGCTACTGTGTTTGTGTATCAGCGACCTGAATAGCTAAACTGAAATGTAAAGTACAATTGGTAATAAAAAAGGAAAAAAGCATAGAGAATGGGTGCCAGTTCTATACAGAAGACAAGTGCTGATATGTATAACGCTAATCATGAAGAAAGCAATTGTTGTCAGCTCTGGCTTCCATTACAAAATGCCACAGAAAATGTGGCAGAAGCCACAGGAATTTATCTCACAGCTCTGTAACTGTGGGAAATCTAAATCAAGGTGTTGGACATTTAAGTTCCCTAGTTAGAGCTCTCTTTCTGGTTTGCAGGCAGTATTCTGGGGGAGAAAAAAAGAGAGACAATAATGAATTAGCTCTCAAATTCCTCTTTTAAGTATACTAATATGATGCTGGGTGCCCCTTCTTCATGGTCTTACCTAATTTTGATTCTAAACTCTTTCCCTATACTGTTACATTAGGGATTCGTTTAAACATACAAACCTGGGTCTCACAATTCACTCTATGGACACAATGTTCATTTTGGCTAAGTAAAACTTTTTGCTCAAGGCCATTCAGGTGGTAAGTGCCAACCTATATTTGAACTTAGGTAGATACCTACTTAAGTTATATTGATATCTATCTACCTTGTTATTTTGATTGCATATTGTTGTTTTACACATGTGACAAGGGGATTAAGATAATTAGTTGTGAACAATATTTAATATTGTTTCCCTTAGTATATACAAAAGCACAACCTAAAAGTGTACTCAATGTTCAAATTGTGTTGACAAAGGAGGAAACATCAATTTCCAAGCACACAACTGACATAACATGATATCCAGAAGGTACTGAAGAATATGCATGTAAATTGTAGTTCTATGTGATTCTCTGCGGGTTGATAATAGCAGTGAAAGAATAGAAACAGTGATTATTACTTTTTTTCCTTTCATTGAACAGCATCATTCCTAACAGCTATTTTCACAAACTCATGTTATGGTAAAAATTACCAAAAGGGAAAACAGCATATTTCTTTATCTTATTCAGGAAGGTTAGGAAAAATGTCATGGTAAGAATCTCTGTCAGTTTAACTTCCTTGGGACCCTCCCTCTTCCTTCTTGAAAGAGTGGACACAGTATTTACTATTCTGTACTGGGAATATTTTGAAAATGAAATGCTCCAGTTGCTGAATTAAAGCACTTTCATCTTTTTAATACTGGTTGAAGAATGTATATTCCTCTAAAAGAAAATCAAAGAAGAAGAATGCTGGGCGAAGGGTTAACAAGAAAAAGTGTTAAATCAACTTATTACTGGGTTTGTAGAATAGGCCGGTTATAGATAATTAAAAAGAAGAAAACAGATATTATCTTTTCAGAAACAGAGCTTTCCTCAGAACATTTAAACATCTTGTGCACTCAATATTGACCAGAGTCCCACAAATATGGGGAAACAAATATTTTGGGAATAAATGAGCTACTTGACCTAGAGCATAAATCTAGTAGGACTCACATCCAAGTTTTCTGAACCTCATAATTTAGTGAATAGGGAAGAAGCATAGAGGGATTATGTAAACTAACTTTATTTCTTTGTTTCTTTTTCTTCCCTGTTTCTTCTTTCTTTCTTTTTCTTTCTTTCTTTTCTTTCTTTCTTTCTTTCTTTCTTTCTTTCTTTCTTTCTTTCTTCTTCTTTCTTCTTTCTTTCTCTGCACTAGAGATTAACGTCAAGGCCTTTGCAATGAGCCTCACTGGCCCTCTCACACTTTTTTTTTCTATTTTTATTGTGAGGCAAGTTCTGGCTGAGTCTCTGCAGAAGAGAAGGTGGAACGTTAACCTGATTTGCTTTGGTACTTAGCTCAAGCATTGGTGGAGCACACGCCTAGCTGTGTCTCTATGGCTTATGGAATCACAGCCTATGGAATCTATGTTTGGTCCCTTTTCATTTCTGCTCTGGTACTCCTCTCCTGTTCTGCTTCCCTGCCACCAGGAATTAAGCATCTTTGCTCTGCCACACCTCTTCACCACGTTTCTTGCTGGAGTCAACAGACTGAAACCATTAGTTAAATTAAATTTCTTCTTCTTTAAGTTTTGGATGTCAGGTATTGTGTACAGCAATGGAAAAGGTGAGTAAAGTTGTATTAGATGTGAGCTCATTTGTGTGACTCTGTCTCACTGCATGGTTCAGAAGATTTTGGAATCCTTTGTAGAAGGAATTTGGAAAAAAAATTGGAGAAACATGCCAGAGAATTCCTGGTTGGTTACAGAGCTTGATAGGAATTCTCCTCCAACTCTGAAATCCAGAATGCTGATAAGAATGCAAATAGTAGAAGCCAGACTTAAGTTTCACATGCATACGCAATTGCTATTGGAAACTGCACTAGAGGCCACGCATATTTCATTTTGGCAACATATTTTTGATATTTTGCCCGTGTCTTAAGACTTTTTGTAAGGCCAAATAAAAATGTTGCAGAGGAAGTATACTAACAGAGAAAATTTCAGACTAATTTTACATTGTCTGTGGCATGTGTGCTTTAAACAGATTCATAGTGAAAATCAGGAGCGTAAAACAAAACCAGAAGATGTGAAAATATTCCAGGTTGTCCAGAAAAGGAAGCATATGTAAACTTGGAGTCATAGAATATTACTGAAAGATAGCATTAAAATTAACCAAGCAATTTTCACATGAACAACAAAGATATCTTCAATATATCTCTTGGCTGGTCAGTCCCCATCTAAAGCAAGCTCAAGAGTGCAAAAGGGTGAATTTCTCTGATTTTTATTGAGAATAGAGTTCCAGGGCACCTAGCTCATTCATGGATGATTGGGAAAACATTTTGCCAACCAAGTTCAGCCAACAAGACACATAGAGGCCACCAGGGCTGTGGAAAAGGGAGCCATGCCACTGTGCATGCCAGCAGCCAACTCTAGGTATCATCTAGATGGTGCTTATTGTTCAGACATGCAGAATACATGAGTTACAGGTCATGAAGGCTTCCATCCAAATTTCAAGGAAGGCCTGAGAAGTCAGACAATGTGTGCTTAATGGGGTGATATGTGAAGCTATAAGAGTGAAGCTAGAGGTGCACTGTAAACCCCCAGAAGCTGGAAATGGCAGGAATGTAGATTGGTGATAAAAACTTCAAGCAGTGACCATGAGTACACTAAACATGATGCCATTTTGGCTCCAACCAGCAAGGTCTTAGGGTAGACATATATAAGTACTTTGGAACTAAAATTTTACCATGATATAACCTGGATATCATTTATGAAGCTATAGCATTTAATGTGTGCCCTCCTGCACTTTTGGTCTTGCTTTGATCTATTTTTTTCTGCTCCTCTATCTTCCCTTTTGGAATAGCAGTGTTTACCCTGTGCCATTGTACCTTCATTATTTAACTCATTTTTATTTTCATAGTGATTCACAGCTGAAAGTCTGCCTTGAGTCTTAGAAATGACTTTAATTTGAACTTTTGAAAAATGCTTTAACTGTTGAGATTTTGAGGAAAGAATTGTTGCTTTTCTGTTTGCACATGAGATATTTGTATTATGTTAGGTGGGATTATAAACTTGCCATTTTCTTTATTGCATTATTAGTTATGATTTAAGCAGTATGTTTGGATAGCAAGTTAAAACTTTGTGGGATATCGACACTGGGGTGGAATTTCAACCTCACTGGTTTTGTAATCCACACAAGAGATTAGTGGAACACATTTCTGGGTTTGTCTGGGTAGAACCTAGAGGCATGGCCTTGTGGTCTATGTTTGATCCATTCCACCTTCTGCTCTGGCGTTCTCCTGGCTGCTTTCCAGATACCATAGTCTAAGTATCTTTGCAGTACAACACCCTTCTGTTTTTCCAGAAAGCCTTGGAGTCAGTTGATAATGGATTGAAACTGTGAGCCAAATTAAATCTTTCTTCTTTTAAATTGTGACTGTTGGATATTGTATCCAGTGATGGTGAAACTGATCAAGACAGGTTCTACATTGCCCATGCTGGGCAAGAACTTGATGTCCTTTGTCTCAGTGTCCTGTATGGTAATTTTGTGTATATAAATACCTATGTTCAGGTTGCAAACTGATTCATTAAGAGGTCAAAATATAACAAATGGGATTTAGTTAAGTCTTAACAGCTCTGTTTAGTATTGCAAGTTTCTAGGTTTCTTTGCAGGAATGTACACACACACATACACACACATGCACAGCCAAGGGTAGAAAAGTATTTTTTGAGTCAGGGTCTTGCTGTATACTTCAGGCTGGCCTTGAACTCACTGTGTAATCCAGGATGCCTCTAACTTTCAGCAATCCTCCTGCCTCAGCCTCCTGAGTGCTGGGATTACTGGAATGTGCTACCATGCCCTGCATCAAAAGAAAACTTGGTTTTGAAGTTGTTGTGGTCATCCAAAATATAAGGTCAAATATAAAATATTTCATGGCAAGTTAAAAAATTATGTAACTTAGGTCACAAATGCTCTTAAAATTTAAGGTACAGTAGTAGGGACTAGGGACACCTCAATGTTGGAATCAGTAAACATACCCCTGAGATTGGCCTAGGAATAAAAAGACTTAGATAAACAGAGAAGGTTGGGAAACAAGAAGAGCCAACTCCTCCACACCCCTCCATAAGTGACTGGCTGATCCGAAGAAACACAGGCTGCAAGGGTAGCTATTGAGGTGAAATGCAATTTGATGCTTATAGTGTTTTGGTGTTTCACTACCTTTTCAGGTCTTGGGCCAGTAGTCTAATCATCTAATCAGAGGATGATGGTACACAGGGTGGTGTACATGGGGGATTTTCTGAAGGTGGTAGTCCTTGTTAATTCCTATTATCTTGTTTTGAAATCCTGTATCATTTTCATTGTTTTTCTGGGTTGAGTTTTATTCTGTTTTGTGTTATTTGATTTTATTGTATCCAATGGAATGAGCAGCTGTTTCAAAGATAGCAAGATATCTCATCGGAGCCATTTTGGATTTACTGGTTCTTGTTTTGAAGTCCTTTAGTGCTCTCATTGTCTTGATTTTATTGATTCTATCCGGTTCTGTTCTGTTTGATTTTTACTATGTCTGACAGTATCTGCAGCTATTTTGAAGACAACCAGAGGCACTATGGTAACCATTGTTTTGAAGTCCAGTGTCACTTACACTGGTTTGTTTTGATTGGCTTTATTCTGTCTGATTTTGCCTGGTTTTATTCTCTTTAAAATAAAATTTTAAAAAATTTAAAAAAGAATCTACAGCAGAACATCAAAAAGTATGATCAGCAATAAGTATAAGAACACCTTTTTTTTTTTTACACTGGGGAGACAGTTCCTTGGTCAGGAATAAACTTTGGCACCCAACATAACAGAGGAATGAAGTTCTTCATGGTATACCTCCCAGTTCTACATAGAATGGTATTTCAGACATGTTTAACTCTGTTCTAGCCTAATGTAGAGATTTAGAACTCCTAGTCATTACGTATGTATGGTATCATAAAGTAACAAATAACATCTGGTAAATATGACAACCATCCATCTTTTAAAGTATAAACAATCAGATACACTTTCTGATGCATTGTTATTGTTTTTTTATTAATACATATTTGTTCACAAATGTTTTAGAAAGAGATTTTCCCTCTTATGGTAATTGTTGGCTATGTTAAAGCTCACTTTTCATTATTGATATCATACTATGTTTATGGGCCCTGATGACTTGTTTGTTCTGGATTGACACTTTACAATTTTTCAAGAAGCTGCAAAGTTTGAATTGCAAATTGCTCTTAAGATAATCTTAAAAATGCATTCCAAGCAGCATAACACTCTTTAGGGAATAATATTGATTTGAAATAATGGATCATAGGGAAAAAAATGTAGCATTTTAAGTCAAAATGTTGATAGATTATTCACCCATTGGTCATCTATCTTCTGAAGTTTACATACTATCTGCAATGTGAAATTAATCTTCAGAAATTTGTTTTGATTCAACGTTTTATTAAATTTCCATCAAATTCAACATAGATGCCAGAGGAAAAGACTTTTTCACATATATAATAGTGGCAATAATATTTTCAACTATACTCTAACAAATATGATGTTGCATGCCAAATAGTTCAAAATAGGCTTTGATTCCATTCAGAAAACAGTTTACTTCAGATCTGTTTAACTTTTTTGGAATTCATCTTATAGCCCTAGTCTGTCTTTCATGTTAAGGTAAAGCGGAGAGGTGTAGCAATTACATGAGAACTGGTTTCAGATTGGATTTGTCTACTGGATGAAGTTACATATCTTCAATGTTGTTTACATGAGAGTTCAGAGGACTCTGGACATCCACCGTATGCAAAACAATAACTTTACTTGCATCAAAGGCACAGTATTCTTCTTCCTACATGGAGGACTGAAAGGTTGTCACTGACAAGATTTAATCCTAGAGAAACTGAGACCATGAGGAAAAAAAATCAGGGTTACAGAAGTATTGTGCTGTCTTAGTTTAACATAATGTCTTAAGACACTTCCCTATTCAACATATCATATGTTTATAAAATATACCGTCAGAGTTAGTGTGGAGGATCAAAACATGAACTCTGCTTTCTATTGCTTCTGCTCTTTCTGGCAGGAACTTGTGCTAACACTTATTCTGGGATGTAAATTAAGTGTAACGTTTGTCTGGATAAGAAATAGTGATACAGTAATCTCAGCAGGTAGCATAAATAATGTGAAAATATTTTGTTCAAAAGATAGTTTGGAGTCACTAGTGCATCTCAAATACTATTTTAGTTTAGACTTCATCCTGTAAGGGATAGGGAGATATAGAAAACTTTTAAGAAGAGAAATTCTTCATATTATATTTTCAAGTTCAGTGTTTATTTATTATGTGTCGAGTATGAGTTGAGATCTGTCTATATAAGAGAAATTATTTTTAAAAAATCCTAGTCTTCATTAAGTTCTTAATCTGTTATTATTCTCTCTCTCTCTGTCTCTCTCTGTCTCTCTCTGTCCCTCTCTCTCAGACACATAAACACATACTGCTGGTTTCAACGTGTCTGTCTCTGTTTAACTCTTTGAAAATAACATTATGACTTATCTGAATAGCTTAAGGTCTCTCTTTCTGATAGCCTTTTCATTCTATCCTGCACACAAAAACTAAATTATGAAACAATATTATGTCAAATATGTTCACGAATACTTTCCATCACTTAATATCTGGTACATTGGATAAAATCTAAATATCTTGCCTATGTGCAAGGCACCAAGGTATTCCCTGCGAGCTTCACCAGTCTCATTTCTGGACGCTTGCATCCTACAGTTCCTGAGCTGCAGTCTCACTGACCTTTTTGTAATTTCTCAAACGCAATTCTTTTATAGTGCGAGTTATTTTTGCACACTCTCTTTGTACATTGAACATCGTTTCCATGGTTTTTTAATTCAGTTTCTACCTATCTATGAGTCATGGGTAGAAAGTCACAGCTTTAAAACACTTCCTTGTTTGACCCAGTAGGTCATCCTTCAGCCCAGTTATTGGCTGTCACTGAACCTGGTCTACATTTTCTATAGAAATCCACTTGCTTTGATCCTCCTGGGTCTCTTTGCCTACTTGCTCAGTGTTCGCTGTACTTCTAGTTTATTAGATTCATAAATCATGAGCTTTTTTCTTCTGTTCCTCAACGTTTACTCAAGAGACAAGGAAGTATTTAATAAATATTTGTTAAATTGATTATGTAAAGAATTGATCACTTAGTGAAGATGACTGTTTGCCAAACAAGAAAACATAGCATCTTGATAAACAAGGAAGTTTATTGTCTTTTCATTCCAGTTTTCAATCTTAGGAAAACACAGAGATGAAAGAAGTCTAAGTGTGTGTTCCTTACGTAGATTTGGGAGAAGGGCCTACATGATATGTGATCTAAAAGAATCCTACCTAATAGAGACATAATATAGTAATGTAAGTAATTTTAAATTTTTCATAGTCACATTAACAAAGAAAAAGAAACAGGAGGAATTAATATTAGTGAATTTGAACTCATTACATACACAATATAATTTCAACATTAAATCTATATAAAATCATTAAGATAGTGATTACTATTTTTTCTTATTAAATCTTTGAAATTCAGTGTACATTACACTTCTATTATCTATATATTTGTATGCTAAATTGTCAGTGTTTTATCAGAATAGGTAAAGGTCTGTAATAGTTATATATGTTTAAATTTCATAAACATTTTCTTTGAAAAATACATACACATGCTTACTTTGTTCTACATTTAAAACTTTTGCAATAACTTGGCCAATTACCAGCATTAACATTTAAATTTAAATTAATTAAAATTAATTTTCTACATTTTGCTAGTCACTTTTCAAGTGCTCACTAGCTACATGTCCCTAACTGCTCCCACAGTGGACACCAAAATGCAATTAGTAGAATGTAAATATATGTTTTATTTTTCTGAATTGATAGAGGGTGAAACATTCTGGTAAAAGATATTTTCCTTACCAGCTGAAGATGAGCATCTCTGAGGTTCAGTTCCCTGAATTCCTCACTGTTGTCTACTCAGCCACCACTGAGTGTCACTGTGGGCTGAGAAGCCTGGCCAAAATCAACAGCCAAGAGAAAGGAATGAAAATGAAGGATGATCTATCGAATTCTCCAGGGTTTCTTTGCTGTGCTCTTCATTTCTGACACTAGTACACTTCTAAATCCATAACAAGTACATGAGGGAAATTAAATCAGAGCACAAAGCCACTAAGGACCAACCTAGTAGATAAATATCACCCCTCTTTGAAGAACCTGAAGTTGCCATATTAATCAATGTAGAGTTGATTAATGTCATGGAAATAAGATTAACTCTTATAGGGCTACATCAGCAGCATTAGGAATAGAACTTTACCTTTGATTTTTTTTTTTTACTAAATGACTAATATTTTTGTTTGCTCATTTCTATTTGATTTTAAAAGATAACAGTTTTGAAATTTGTTATTATTGTTATTCAATTTTAACGTTAATAATCCCTAAATGGATTTAAGGCATGTACAATAGAGGAAATACATTTTAATTACACAGAAGTTCAAGAAATTATAAGAAAGGGAATGTATATAATTAAGATAGTAAAATTTATGATTGATCATTAAGTATGACTACATTTTTATTAGCTTTGGTAAATACAGAAAAATAAAGATTTCATAATTCGCTATTATTGTTAGGTTAGGCAAATAAATAGTTGTTTCAGAATATGAAAACATCCTTTATGTTCAAATCTGTAAGTAGAATTTTAAACTTTGGAACTTACATATTATGCACATAGCCATGTAATGAAGAGTACTTTTTTTCACTGTAGAAAACATCCAGGAATGATATTTCAATTATATTTTGCTTGTATTGAACCAAAAGCACAACACTAAAATGAACGTCAAGGGAGGTGGTACTAGAAGGATTAAAACTCGGTGAATTCAGAAACAGAGTTGATAAATTGTAATAACTTCTAGGTATTTGGACGAGTTTGATGATGCCCTAAATTATTTACTCATTTAATATGTATTTTCCTTAATATAGTTTCAAATCGTTGTTTCACTGGAGACTGATAAAATCGTAAAAGTGTGTTAATTGTGTCTCTTTCCTTTAAGTCTCAGGAGTCTGAGACTCTGGAAGAGTGAGGAAGTTAGCATCCTCAAGTAACCTCATGGTAGGGAGATAAGATGTGCTGAAACAAACAGATGTGCTGCAGATGATACACAGCTGGAAAAGAAGTGCTATAACTGTTATAGCTGTCTACATTTCTCTGGGTTTGTGGAGAAGAATGAGTAAACATCTATCAGCGAAGAAATGGAGAGACCTGCAGAATTTTGTTGATTTGGGAGTCCTCGAGTTTCAGCTGCATTCTAAGAAGCTGTACATGGGTTAGTTTAGTAACACTCCCTAAAACTCCGTGGGTTAGCGACAGCTGTGTCTGTTTCAGACATAACAAACAATGCCAAGAGAGACTGTGTGATTAACATGAGGTCTTGTAAGTGTCACACCCAAGATTTGTTTTGGGTCTTGACAGTAAAGACTTTCTTATTAACCTATACTTGGTGCTAGCTCATCGTATGAATTTAAGCAGTCCCTTAGGAAAAAACATTTGCCATAATGATATTATCATAACCTTAATTAAATATTAAAAACTCAGGCTAACCTAAGGAAAACTTTAATAATAGCATGTAGAAAAAATTTCAATACCTTCTTTTTTCAGTCATCTTAATTACTACCTTTAAGGCTCCTTAATACACAATATTTCTATGTATTATATAGAGTTAATAATGTCTATGTTATAAATACATTGCGAAAATTAAACCTATTGTACACAAAACAACTGTGAAAACAAGACTCATTTCTAGTTCTCAATAGTAAGTAGCTATGGCTGTGAGTGCTGTTTTCACCATGGCTTGGAATGAAGGGTTCAAACAACACAGTGAGAAGCAAAAGCCCTATTCTTGGAACTGTGGAAGCTCTCACATATTATACTGCATCATCTTTATCTTCAGTATGCTTGTAATGTAGAACACATAGTCAAGTAACTAAGTACAAACCTGGATTAACAGCGTACTGCTGCTCATGCATCGCAGAATTAGCGTACCTGGGAGCGGTAAGAAGCACGGGGAGGTTTACAGCACTTGCAGAAAGAGTTCTTCCGTTGCTGGTAAAGAATGCATCCTCTCTAAATGTTTTTTGCCTTCCACTTACTGTATGAATCACTCTATGAAATCAATGGGTTGTCTTCATTTTATCAATGAGTAATATAAATATAAAAAATTAAACGACCTTCAGAAGGTCTTATAATTAACATGTAGAATAGTTTCCATCTAAAGCTTTGGTCTGTCTGCTTATTCAAAAGCCTTTACTACTTTTTACATTGCACAAATGACTTTGAAATGTTCTTTTAACTCATGAACACTTTTATTTTGGGTGATACATTTCACAGAAGGCTACATGAAAGTTAAAATCTGCTTCTCTGCTTGGTCTATGGAGGAGACTTCTGGCAGGCTGCTCTCTCAAACCCACATCACTCGTGACACATCTGTGGCTATTCTGAGGGCTTTGAAGACTGTAGCTGGAAAACCAGGTCACCATACTATGTATACTCTTAGAGCCAGTTCTTGAGTCTCTTGCTTATAGTGCCATATGATATTAAATAATGTCTTTGCTCTAAAATTTAACATTCTGAAGCAGTGATAATTGTTCAAAAACTCAGCAAAAATAATGAAAAGCAACTTGCCTGGTGGTAAATTTAAAACATTAAAACATTTGAGTAATGATGGGTACCGAATCTTCTGGGTTGTTGCCTTTAGGACTAGGGTAACATACAGTAATGAACCATTTGCTTTTTTCTTAATCTCTTTTATTCTAGGAACTACTACCAATCTTCATTTCTACAACAAACAATGAAAAATCTCTGTACCTTACATGTCAAATTGAATCATGGTGACACCTTACTTTCCTAGATAGTTTGATTTACAAAATGTTACAGTCTTTCTTTGCGTGGACACCCAGCTTTTCAGGATGGTGGAAAGCAGTTAGCAAGCCAGTTGTATCCCACTGAGCAATGCTAAACTTCACGGATTTCTTTGCAGGTTGGTGAAGCGAACACTCTGAATGTCTTTTCTATTCTAAACGAAGGAGTCACCATGGCCATCTTTAAACATGTTCATAGATCTTTAAGTATGAATTTATGAGCTACTCTTACTCCCCTCTTTGCTCCTCCCTGGGTATTCAAAACTTGTCCCCAAACAGACGCTCTGTACACTCCATACAGATTAGTAGAGTATCTCACTCATCCAAAATAGCCAAAGATACACTTGGATTTCACTATCAGTGCCTCTTTGATCTAACATGTTTACGCCTAAAACTATTAAATCTATTGCAAATTATTAATTTATTATTAAAATAAATAAAAATATGTTTAAAAGGACCTCATTAAGGTATTTTTACTGAATCACCCTATTTCCATCACATGCATCTAAGAATAACAAAAATCAGAGCTGATCAATGGAATGAAAGTTAAGAAGATAAATTTATGTATGAATTAAAACAGAGGAACTTAAAAATAAGAAAGGAAAAGTGAGAGGGAAGTTATACTGCATTGAAAATCTACAATGCGTTTAGATACTGTACTACATGTTATGGTTCATGAATGTGAAGAATGAATAAAAATGTTGAACTAATCCATCTCCCTGCACACCATACCACACTGTGTATATATATATATATATATATATATATATATATATATGCACTGCATCTCCTTTTATGCTGAACTTCATTCAACAGTCTATTCAGATTTCTAAGATTGTGTGGTAAATTCCTCAAAGGAATTAACTAAATGCCTATTACTGTGCAGTCTGCTACCCCAACGTAGGTCAGAAAGAAACCAAATAGAATTATTTGATACACTTCCTTGTAGTATACCAGTTATAATTTCAGGTTGCCAGTTTTTAACAATGACAGACATATCATTTATATTCCAGGTGCAGTCACCTGTCCTCTATCAGCAATCATTCCCTACATGTAAATTCTGAGGTCTTTCTTTAATCAGTCTACATTTTCTTCTGCCAAGGTCAAGTTTCTTTGCCCTTAATAAAAATCTCCTTTGGATAAAATGCTTTATGCAATCTCTGTTGAAAATCATTCTCATATATCACATTGTGCAACAGTGTATTTTTAAATTCCAGTTAGCAATAAAATGCTCTGGATTTCTAAATTTTTAAACTGCATTTATTCATTGAATGAGAATTTCCTGAGTACATAATGTGATTCTGCTGTGCTTTGGGACTATGAGTAAAAAGGAAAAAAAGCTCAAAGCCTAGTGAGAGATATGTGCCAGTAAAATTAAAATAAGAAAATATTTGATACAATTTTAAGATAGTTGCTTTGGGAAAGAGTGTAGTGTATATAAATTAGACTTATAAATACAGAAATACCTTGGGGGTAAATTTCAAGTTGAGCATAAATTATAAATAGAATTATATAGATGTGCTAGAATCTAGATAAATAAAAGTGACAATTGCTCTGAGTAACTAGAATAAGAATTGCTGTTTTAGGGAGATTCTCTTAGAAATAGCATAAATATTTTATATATGATATTTTAATCATAAAAGCATACTTCACTGAGGACAAAGTTATCTTAAAATCAGACCTCATTAGCTCTAATAGCATATATGTCAACTATTTCCTCAAGAAATGGGGATGGGTATCTCTGAGAATTTTAAACTTCTTTGGTTAATCACATGAAGAATTCTAATATATTCAATGAAAGATGTATAATTTAGGGCAAGGAATCACTGTTCTGTACTGAGTTCTCTCTCCTTTATGCAAGGATGCCGTGATGAAGAGTAACTTTGAAAGGTGTCTATAAGCAACGTGCTGAGCAAACAAACAATGCCTTTTACAAAAATGGTATTGTTCTAATGTAAAAGTAACTATAAAAGCATCAGGACTTAAAATTCAGGAGAAGCACTGCAGAAAGTGTGGGAATTCAATAAAGAAAGTTACTTTGTTACTCACTTCTTTAATACTCTTTGTGGGATTGTGGAAATAGTATGCAACTGAAACCTCTCACTGGGAGATTTTTAGCCTTATCCCTTAACCTGCCTCATTTTCCTCTTCTATAAAGTGTTGGTAATATGTTTATATGACCCACAGACTTTGTGAACATTAAAAACATGGACTGGTATTTGTTAACCTATCATATAAATATTAGGTAATAAGTCACTAATAACTGTGTTCTTATTGTAAAAAGCAATTGTCTTATAGATCTATATCATATTTGATATAGCTAGCACTGCTTTGATGAAATTCATCTAAATTTTAAACTATATGGTCATGATACTACCACTGCTATCTCAGAAGACAATATTAACAATATAAATCGCAAACCAAAACGAGGCCAAAAATGTGACTTTGGCTTATTTAAAGCCTGTTATCCTTGAAAATAAAGAAGAACATAGAGATCTAGTATGTTTTGTGGATCAACAGCATCTTTGGGATCAGACTGTGCTAGAATAGGACTGCAGCTCTGTCATGTTCTCAAAAAAACTGGATAATATACTTAGGAGTTTGTAGTAATGGTTACCTCATCAAAAACATAAAAGTTATAATGTTTTCCTGTGATGGGGAATAGGAAAAAGATAAAATACAATTATATAGATGTGATCAATGCAGTACCTGCTGAGTATGACATGAAAATAACTTGATAGCATTGGTCAAGTCATCATCCCTTTATTTAGAATCACAATTTATTTCCCTTGTGATTTGTCCATAACTGTAGTGGTTCAAAATACTCTTATGTGAAGCTTATGAAGGAGAAAAAACATTTAGAGATGTGAAAAGGAGACAGTGCACCTTATTTCCTAAGGAGAACAGAGGACTCTCAAGATGGCTTTTGATTAAATGTGAAATATGGTAACTTATTTTTAGGTGGCATCAGTGTTCAAAGCATACATTTCTATAAGAAGAAAATTATTTACAGGAGAGATATATTGACTCCAAATCTCCCCTCCTACATTCCTATGTTTCTGAGTATTTATCTATTTATTCACTAGTTTTTTGATACAGGTTCTCATGATATAGTCCAATCTGGTCTTAAATTCACCATGTAGACCAGACTGGCCTTACACTAATGGCAGCCCTCCTGTCTCAGCCTCCAAAGTGCTGAGGTTACAGGCATGGACTACCATATCTGGCTAGAACATGTATTAGGGACCTGGCCTCGATCCCCAATCTCCCAAGTGAGTGTACAGTGAAAGCTTAAATAAATGGGACAAGTGGTATGATTTTAGGGCTGCAGGAGGATCAAAGCCTTATTCAGAGTTTGAGATTCTGGAGGCTAAGACAAGGAATGTCTCTAGACAGCCCATATTTATTTAGTTCTTCAAACAAGAGTTTAGAATGGAAAAATGTAGGAAACTGAGCAGGATCTTGAGAATGGTTCAAGGACTTTTCCAAGTAAGTTATGAGAGCTATCTTATGCTAATTTAGGAGAAGTATCTTAGGAGAAAGTCTCCACATTGACTTGCACCACAGGAGTGAAATGCCTGCAGCTACCATCTCTATCTTGTTGATTGGGGTTGGAGCAGTGTCCTCAGCTGTGGTCTATTTTGCCCTTTGAGGCATCTCTTTGTTCTCAGTTCAGCCATGTCTCAGCCATGGAACAGCACTGCACATGTATTCAGCTTCAACTGCTGCCAACAAACATAGTCATTTATTTAAAAGGATGAGTATTTTAGTGTGAATCTGGCTGCAGGAAACATGGGAGTGTTGTTTTTTTGACATTGTTACTTCATTAGCTTTAGATATAAAACCAACGGTGACATTTCTAGATCATATTTTCATTCTATTTATAATAATTTGAGGAATTTCTATACTGTTTTTTGATAAAAGTTGGACTAATTGATGCTCATTTTGCAAGAGGCCAAATCTGAGAAGAATGGTTTTGTCTTTATAGGTAACTTTCACATAGAAGTGCCCACTTTGAAAGATGAAGTGTTTTTTACTGATCCTTTTAAATAAGGCATGGCTGAACTAATATATATATATATAATATATATATAATATATATATATTATATATATAATCCTATATTTATCCTATATAAATTTTCTCATATATATATATATGAAGTGATCACAATATACTTGTAAATATGTACAAATATTATGTGTTAATACAAATACATATTTAAAGGCACCTTTTCTGGTGGAACTCAATAGCTGGGACATTTTGATGGATTTAGTGGCTGATTTAATTTTTAAAAATCAACCTTTACCTACATGGACACCTAAGAAAGAAGGCTGTGACTCCATTTATTTTGACTATTAACCTGGAATTTAAGATTTTGAAAATTAAATACATGTTCTTACAGTCATACAGGCCTGGATCTGTGTCCAAAACTGTGACTGACTAGGTTTGTCAGAGAAGCTATTTAAATACTTTCCGTGTTAAGCTAGTTGTTAAATGGATACAATATCAACCCCACATGGCTGTTGAAAGAAATAACGAAGAAAACATCAAGATTAACGCCTGTCATCTGGCATCTAGTAAGAGGTTGCAAAAAATATCTATTGGTAGCAGTGATAATAATAATAATGATACAGTAATAAAAATATCAGTAACAAATAACATGTTCTTTCCAGGTACCAAATATTGTGTCATTTTTTCCTTTTTCTGAAACAGGGTTTCACTGAGTAGTACAGGCTGAACTCGAGCTCACTATGTAGTCCAGGCCTACCTCAGACTGGCTGAGATCCTCCTGCTTTAGTCCCCTGAATGCTGTGACCACAGGTTTGTGCTGTCACACCCAGCCTTTGTCCTTATTTTCATATGTGACTTCATCAGTCCTTCACTCTTATACAAGGAGGCAAAACAGTGGTTAGAAACCCAGCTTCGAAGACTAGAAGTCTGGGTGTGGTTTCTTTTTGTACTACTTACTTCACAAAGTAATATTTTAACCTTTTCCAACCTAATAGAAACCTAATATCAGTGTTGCTACCATTCACTAGGATGGCAACATATAGTTGTTGGCAAAATGGCTGGTGAATGCAGGACATTTTTTTTAAAGTTACATTCATATGGTATAATCTAATAATAATTGTGATCTGTACACATCAGGTAGTAAACAAAGAGTCAGACTAAACGTCCTGCTATGAAACATTGTCCTTCTGCACTGTATATGGCTCTTTGAGCTTTAGAAAAATCTCTTGTTGAACCTCACAATTATCCTTATTCATAAAGAATGTATATTTGCTTTCGCTGGCTTTTGTGACAAATTACCTCGAATTTAGCAACTTTTTGGCAGTCAGAAGTCTGACATGGTACAGCTGGATTATTTGCCTAGGTTTTTGCCTGTCTGAACTCCAGGCATTGGCCAGGCTGATAGGATGTCTGGAGGTGGATGGTCTGCCTCTAACCTCATTCAAGCTGCTGCCAGTATTCTGTTACAGGTATTGAGGGACCAACTCACCTTTATCAGTCTGGACTGCTTTTAATGCCTACAGGTTTTTCTCTGGTCCTTGCAGTGTGTGGACAAGTCTCAGAAGCATGTTTGTTCTGCATGGATAACTAGCTCTCAATGCATCTCTTCTGCCCTTAGCTGGAAACAGAACTTTGCTTTTATGGACTCATGTTTAGATTAGACCCATGTAAGCAATTGACCCACTGTTAGCTCTCATTTAAATATCTCATTGTTTGTCTTATATCAGAAACCCAAAATATACATAATGTAAAGAAAAAATCATTTATGATAGGGAGAAAAAACAGGAAGGTGGATTTTTATGGAAATAGAGAAAGGACATAGAGATGGGTAGACAAGAAGAAGAGGAGAAGTAAAAAGGATCCCTTGGTGTGAAATGCTTATATACCAACATCTCATGCTGAACAGATTTATTCTATATCACAGACATATACCAACATTTTTTTAAAAAAATCAAACATACAAAATCCCCTTACCCTGTAATGAAGCTATTCACACATGTTGGAAACAGACATGAACATGTTTGGCAACATAGGGTATAATTACCTTCAAGTGAACCATTATGATTCAAAAGATAGTATTGTGAAATAGTTTAATCATTCATTACAAGTGCTAGTTGGTTAATAAATGTTAAATTTCCTCCTCCTCCCCCTCCTCCTCCCCCTCCTCCTCCCCCTCCGCCTCCTCCTCCCTCTTCTTTACCTAACTTACATTACATTTCTGAAAGATGCACTCTTCGCAGTGTAACATTAAAGTACAAGGCCATGTGTTACAAGGTGAATGTGCAACACACCATGGCTGAGTTTTGCCATTTTCTGACCGAGAGAACTCAGTGCACATATTTCAAGCAGAAAATAAGCAGCAACAATTATCACATTGAAAACTATGTGACATGGGGTTTATTTCATTTCATTTCATTTCACCATTAACAACAGTGCCAACTATAGAGGTATGTGACTGTGATAATTCTATTGTTGCTCTTGTCCCTCTTTTCTTTCTCCCTTTCCTAAAAAACTACTAAACTTTTTCAGATTTAGCATCTTGAAATGCAGTGTTTATTTACTCATAACAAATGTGGAGATGGGTGCATATACCAGATTGATAAATTTTCTGCTTATATGATGACATAAAAATAATTGTTGATACTTTACTAATTTATGTAATATTAAATCTACAATATTTATTCAGCTGATTCACAGATTTATGTCCCCCAAAAAATGTTTTGTCTAAAAGTATGTTTTATTGTTAGCAAGAAAAATATGCTCAATATATAATTTGAAACAAAAATAATGACAAAAAAACTAAAGTCATGTGATCCTATTACTTAGAACAAATAAACTACATATAATAAGAATTTATTTCATATTTGTGATCAGTGTTTTTTAATGTATAATTTTAAAACTGAGGCATTTTCTTCATATTTTCAAAATCTTTACATAATTGCAAAATTGCCAATTGGAAAAATCTTACTCTAGGAATCTCAATTAATAATTGTTTTCTTTGCCTGTGAAATGTATGCCACTGTGCTGAAATTGAGGGTAGAAAGATAAGAAAAGATCAACCTTCCTTAAAATCATATACTGGGGAAAAACAGGTAGATAGAGATGAAAGTAAACTCTGATTACAGTTCTAATATTATCAATTAGCATACCACTGCAAATATAGTTCTAATAAACAATCACAATAGTTGCATTCTCATCACAAAAGTTGTATAAACACAATATTTTCTCTGAATTTCTAGCTTGATGGTTAGTGTCAATAATTATTCCTAATATAGCTGAATTTATTAATGAATTCTAAATATCTTTAGAAATCTTAAAGTATGAAGAACTTTGAAACCTCAGTGTTTTTTTTTTTTGCTACAACGTCAAGAGGTTAACATAATTGTCACCTTCCTGTCACCACTCTAGTATTAATTACATGTTTGCTCCATGTACTTATCTAACTATAATTTTATGACCTCGATGTGCTTTAGAATTATAAATTAAATAATCATCTGTGGTTTCCAGGGCTACTTGGTACTGGTAATGTGAAATCTGATCAATTCTGTTGGGTTTAACACCTCCTGTGAATGAAAACCAACTCAGGAATTCACAGCCTGTTTTATTGCCTCTTGCAGCCTGGCCATTTAGATCAGGGAAGCCAAAAAAAAAAAAAAAAAGAGAGAGAGAAGAAAATGTATTATCTGTCTCAAACCTGTGGCAGCCAAGTGAAAAGATTTAGAAAGTCATAAAAATTACTCTTAAAAAAAGAAAGTATGGACACAATTTGATCTGGTGATTTGGAGGAAATGAACCAGAATAACTCTTGTCCAGCAGTTCTTCGAAATATCTGCCTAGTGGTTTACCTTTATGCAATTGCAGGTGCCATATGTTACTTCAAACCTGCTGGCAAATAAAACCTTTAGATCTGACAGCCATGCCCACTGCTATTCCTCTCTTCCAAGTGCTTCAGTTACTTTAATCAGAAAAAGAAAAAGCCAAATATTTTATGTGTCTAAGACATATAACACAGGGACCCAGCAATGAGATAACATTTATTACAGAGACATATGCAAGGTTCCACTGGAGCACAGAGGATAGAGAAAGATCAGAGTGGGCTTTGAGATCACCTCTGGCTAATGCCCTTTCTTTTCACAGTAAATCAAGCCTCAGGGGGTATTTGTGGCTGTCTTTGCAGGTGTCACCAGTCTGGTGATGTCACCTTGCTGCACAGTTGAATTTTAAACGCTATTTTCACTTGGTTTTTCCTCCTTGTACTCTTCTGCCTCACTTTCCATGCAACTTAGCCAAAACTATGTTCTTTCTTCAGTCCACTACTTTAAATTTGATCAAAAGAAGAATATACTCCATATTTCTCTATTGTTCAGCTTATAAGCACTGATTATTCTTTTTCAAAAATTCTTGAAATTCTGTGAGATTTTTATGTATTTGTATATTTGAGATTATGTTTTGTTAGGTGGCCCAGGATGACCTTGAACTTGTATTCCTCCTGCCTCAGTTTTGGTAGTGCATGGGATTGTACAGCATTTGGAGACTTTGGAGTTGCCTATGATTAAAAAATTTCTCATCCTTTGTCCAATTAAACCAACTATTCACTAGGTAAAGAGAAAATAAGCAAAGAAACTAATAAATAATATACTTGCACATGTTGCTAAGTATTTTAAAAGAACAAAGCACATTAAAATAATTGAGGCTGGTAGTGGATAGTATTTAAGACCATGTAGTCAGGCTTCTGAAAGGAAAAGATCTTGCTAGAAAATGCATGTAAGCTGAAACTTCACATACAACAGAAAGGGTTTGTTATATATTATCATTCCTTCATCTTTTCAACTTCACTGCTCCAACACAACCATTCTCCATTAATGTCATAATATAGATGTCCTTAGATGTGAGCCTTCACTCGATCTCAACTATCAAAATCTATACACATATTTGTAGCTGCTGATTATCAAATGGCACAAGGTCATACTTCTCTCTAACATATATCATAAAGAAAAAACTAGTATCATTACTATATTAAAATTTGTCACTCATGTATTCTGTCTACTATGTTTGATCCAATACAATTTTTCATCACAGTTCAATGGTTCAAAACATGCCTTCATTTTACAGTTCTTCCATTTAATCATCCATTAAAAAATGCATTAAGTACCTGTAGTGTGCCTAAAACTATGTGATGACTTGCCCTTTAATGAGGAGGTAAGGACACCAAAGCCTTATTCTCTAGCATCTTGCACCTGCCATGACAGTTCACGTGTTTGTTAATGAGATGAATCTGAAACCATGGAAGTTGTGCCTGTTGTTTTTAAAATATGCAACCTAATAACAATAATCACTGGGTTTTTCTCCTTCGTGAAAATGAACAGAAATAATTATCATCCCTCATAGTTTTGGGAAGACTCATATAAGACTCATTCATATTACAAAGATAGGGAATTATTTGTATTTAAGTGCTTGTGTTGCCTACGCATTTCTCTATCTAGTATATATATAATTTTATTTCCATTTTATTGTTTTCCTCAGAATAATCAGAAGCAGGTCATCAAAACTTCTCAGCTTTTCTTTTCTATTTTTTTTCCTAAGATAAATATTATAACTTGGGGATATTGCTAGTGCCAACAGAAAAATCTGAGTGTTTCCAACAAAAGTGTTAAGACTAAACTGGAAAGTGTGTTAGTAAAGTTTAAGCTTTATTAACAAGGATGTTACATCATTATATAAAAGTTTTCATGATTTTAAAAATATCCTAAGTACATGCCAAATGTATAATTGTGTAATAAGCCTCATAGATCCACCATAATAAAAGATTTATAGTATTGCTTTTTAAAGCATTGGTTTTTTACATTTTTTTTGCAACATCTAAGAAACTTCATGGTTGAATAAAATTCCCATTAATAAGACTAGGTGTTGACTATACGGTTTAGAATGTAAGATAAAATCAACGAACCTCATTGGTGGATACATTTATTTTAGGTCTGGCCCACAGTTGTATAATCTTAAATTCATGGTCCAACATCTAAAAAAAGCCCTCTAAAATCATGCATAACAAGTAGAATATTTCCAGCTTGAATGAATTCAGACCCAAATATTTAGCAAGTGTTATTTACTCAGTCAGAATTTCTGCTAAAGAAAGGAGGTGAATTAAAATGAAATAAAAACTTTACACATTTAATTTGCATATGAATTATAATGAAAATACAATGTTTTAATTGGGCCACTAAGTTCTAGGAGTGACTTACTTTTTCATTCTGATTTATAATAATTATGACAAATGTTTACAGGTACACTTAGTCACATTCTCTATGGCAATCAGCACATTAGCCAAGAACAAACTAATAAGAGATGACAAATCTTCTAACTGTAGATTTTACCCCTTGCACATCTTTCATATATCTTCCCTGTTCAGTTTGTCTCATTCTTGTCTTGTTAATCTCATTTACACTTCTATTACAACTCTCAACTTGTCTCCTCTGACAGGCTTTCTGTATCTTACTCTATGCTACACAGGGCTAATACATCAGTCTTAATGAAGCACAGAGTACAGTGTCAGCTCTTTAGAAGAGTGGTATTGTTTTAAATGATCTAGTTTGATCAGCCCACAAGCACTAGTCCCTGGAATTCACCCATTTATAGACTGGAGAGGTATTGACTTTGCACATATTTGTATATTCCTGTTTTTGCATATTTGCTGGCCTTATACAGAAGGCTTTTCCATCATCTCCATCTTTAAATATAGATATTTAAATAGGCAGCATTTATTATGCCCTATAATCTTTGTGAGCAACCTTCAAAATGAAATCCATGTGGCAATTCTAAGTACATTGCTGTATATATTTAATCCACTTTTGTTTTGTTTCTCACTCTACGTAAAACCGTATCTGTATCGAAAAACCATGTCTGTACACAAACCACACCTTTTATGCTAAGATTGCATATCATATGCCCTTTGTGTGCAAGTTCTTTGCATAAATGTGAATGAATGCAGGATCATCAGTGTAACCACATCGGTGTGTTTGGATCTTTCCCTATTCCCATCTTTGACATCTATCCTCTGCTGATGATTTTTCTTTTCATGAATATTTTAACCCATGCATTCATTTCCTCATTTTCACACTGAAGCTTATCCATCATTTATTGTGGAAATCACATCCAAAAGGCCCTTTAGAAAAATCTGATTTCCCATAATATTAAAAGCGTATTTGTGTACTTCTAATTATCATAATTATATATATATATACAATTTTTCCTGCCTTCACTTGTATTTTAAATTAATTGAACTCATAAATTCTTTCCTATAAAATTTTCATTGCCAGTAGACACAAAATAAGTTATATGCTAAATTCTTTCAAAATATCTTATTTATATCTATTAAGTATAATTTGTGATCTATATCACATATTACATTTTAATAAATCCTTTCTTACTGTTGTTCTTTGGACACATCTTCTTTCACTTCTAATTCATATATAATTTCTTTCATTGAATGTATCCTTTATACCCTGAAATACTTCACTTTTTAAAGTATTTTTCTACATATAAAATTGTGAAATATTTTAATAAGAACTATGTCTAGCTCTCTGTATCATCTGTTGATTCAATCCTGGCAGGTAATTTATATCCTTCTACACATTCAATAGATGTTCAGTAATTGAATAATTAACTTGTGGTCAAAATTTATTGAAATACATGTCCGGGTATACATTTACTGGATTGTAAACTTGGTGATCATTTAATCCATAATCAACTTGAAGATAGAGTCTTCCATATATCATTACAAAGTTGCATCCTCTAGAGTCCCCAGTGCTGGTGATGATGGTAGAGTTTGTGTGAGCCACTAGTGGTGGGACTTTCATTGATATTTCCTGGCACTTTATGGTTTTTCTAAACCATTGTTCAACTTGCCTCTTACTAAAACCTTTCTGAGCAAAATGAATTGTTTCATTCTACAAATGTATTTATTTTCAGTTTACTAGCAATTCCACAATGAGTGGCTGCCACATTCTATGTATGATACTTGACAGTGGATACATAGAAGAAAACTAGAAAAAATTTCCTTGATTTTTAATCACATTTTGATCATAAAAACCTTGTGTATTAGAGAAATCATTTTACTAATTCTGGGTCACAAAATAAGTTCATGAAGAGAATTTAGCTAGGAGCTTTCTATCAATGAAAATGTAATGTTAAGAGACAATGGATTACCGCACTGCATTGAGTTATATTCTTTTCCAAATAATTAGTTCATTTATCCATTGGCAGAAAATATGCCAACAAAATCTTTATTATAACTGTGAAGATTTTTTCCAGTAAAGATTATGATTTTACTGAATAAAAAGATATTTATTGACTGATATTTGTTATTACTCTGTATTACATAACTTCAAAGAACATAATGAAAGTAAAAAATAAATTTTTTTGGTGTTTAAGAAATAAATTTAGACTTACTGTCAAGGTGGTGGCTTCAGGACATAACTCCTGAGTTTCAAATGTAAGTCACTAAGTAAACTAATTATTTTTGTGTAAATTCTTTAAATATAAATTATTTGTTTCAGCGTTTCTTGATAAGATTTGTCTCATCACCTATAAATTTGTATTAATATTTTATAAAATGTAGATTAAATAATATATAGCATCTGTTTTTCCTTTACAATTCTTTTGGGGATGGCATTCTTATTTAAAAAGTAAACTTTATATAGTTTCCCTGACTATAAATTAGTGGTAGGCAAAAAGTTTACACTTGGGTGAAAATATGCTGTAAAGAATCCAGAAATAGAATAAAGCATATGTAGATAAATAAGGAACAGTTATATCAGACCTTGTGAACATCTGTTGGAAGCACAGATGTTCACTGCTATTTGGAGAAGACAACATATTAATTCATAGCAATTATTTCAAATGGTTGGAAGACTTCAGGTTGACAAGACACATTTGTTTTCCTTTAGCTACTTTTTTTTGAATGCCAGCAGGTATTCCATAGAAATATGCAGCAATTCATTGTGAGAATACGGCAGGCCCATCCTTTAGAATTCTCTAAGTGACTCTAACATGGGGATGATGTGATAGATGAAAGAACAGGCAGTCTGTCCCTGCCTAACCAGCCCTAAAGTGTCCTATGTGACTAAGCACACAAGTATGAAGAAGCGAGGAAATAATAATACAGTCTCTCAATTTATAGCGTTTAATCTTGCTTTTAATACATTTTATACTCATAACACCCTAATGGGGCACAAATGAATTTTCTCCCTGTGGAAACTCAAGCACAGATAGGTAAGTGGAGCAGAGGTTCCTGGTGGAAATGGGGGTGAATGCAGGAGTCTGGTTTCCAGAGTCTATGATTCTAAACACTCAACTATAATGTGTAAATGCGCATATGTGTATGTGTAGCAATGATATAATGTACATTCAGACATACCTACAGATCTATGAATCATATATATGGAATGTGATTGAAAGATAAATGTGTAAATTTGAAATCAGATTAACGTTATACTTAAAGAAGCATTGCTCTTAATCTCTTTCAAAATACTCCCTATGGCTTTCAGTATACTTTTGCCATGATTCTTGGCACTTTCTGAAGCAGTTCTCAAAGTCCTCCTCGGTGTCTTTAGAGGCACTGTCATGGTTGCTTTGATCTTCTGAATTGATCTGATATACTGACCTTTCATGCACATTTTGACTTCGGGGAAAATCCAGAAATGGCATGGTGTGAGATCCAGTGAATGAGGTGAAGGAGGACATACCTCAGTCTTTTTAGGAGCATGAGCTTCCTTTCTGTACGACTACACTGGGTAGCAGAATTCACTTACAGTATGATATTGTTAAGACATGAAAAGAGGCTTCCAGAGCTGCTTCAGAAAGTGAAAAAACTATGGAAATGAGAGTGTTCAAAGTGAGGAGGTGCATTTTGAGCGAGATTAATGATAACATGTCTTCTACTGTAATAAACTATTCTAATATAAATACCATACATTTTGATCATACTTCATAATTAAAATTCCTTTTCTTTTACATGTTTTTCTCTTGTTTCATAAAATGTGGACGTGAGATTTTCATACATATGAATAGTAATCTATTCATTTATTCAAAACTCTATGTAGTTTGAATAATATAAGATTTACAGTTTGGGGAAAAAATGCATCAGTAAATGAAGGAATGAATCAATCAGTAATGTCAGAATGTGAGAATAAAAGCAACACAAGAAATGAAAGAGTAAAAAATTAACTAATTAATATATTCTATAAATGTTTATTGTAAATCAACTTCAGGTCGTGTACTAAGCAGCAAGAAAAAGGAAAATCCCCTGAACTCATAAATCTCACAACAATTTTTAAAGACAAAATGTAGATACTAAACAAGTCAAATAATATATTATAGGACCAACTGAGTTATGATAATCTTAAAGGTGTACCTGGCTCTACCTGCATATCAGCTGCATGCAATCAACCACAACTTGAAAAAATGTCTTTTGTCAAGTTCCCACTCCCAGATAAAAATAAATCCAAATCTTAAAATCTGAATCCTAGGTATGTGAAATTGTCACAGATAATTTCTAATATACAGACATTTGAGAGCATTAGTCAAGGCTTAGAAGAGCTGAGAAAAGCTTTTATAGAGGACATAATTTCCCAGTTGAATCTTTCCAAAGTAGAAGAATTGGGGGCAGTGGATAAACATGGGAACAGTATGGGAGTGGAGAGGGTAAAATGGGGGAGGAAAGTTGAGGAAGAGAGTTGCAGGCTACAGAGAGATTTTTGGGTAGAATTCAAGTTGCTCTCTTTCAGAGAAGCAGTCATTCCTTTGTCTTGTGCTATCTGCCTTTGCTTCCCTGCCAGACAGTGATTAAAATACTCAGCCAACCTTATGATGTTCTGGACTTATTTAAAATAATGGCCTTTATTGATTGTGGTTCTCTCCCTGCAGGCCTCAAAGGACATTTCAGTTTCAACTTTGACTTTAGACTCATACTTCCCTAAATAGCTTCTAAATGGATTTTAAAATGCTCCATCTAAATTACTTAAAGGCTTACCTCAGTCATCACATCCATTTCTAGAGATGAGCTCTTGCCAACTATCAAGATTTTGCAGCACTTTTAAGCCAAGTAAATGCTACAGCCCTTGCCCTAAGGAATTTACCTCAGCGAAGGTGTGACTAGGTACTTAAAAATACATAAAATGCCATGCTTTGGAATTGGATCTGGAAATGCTGACTGTCTCCCTGACTGCTTTACTGACTTTTACATAATTTCAATCTGATCATATGGTGGCTATAACATTTTGTGGTGCTTTGATTGAATCTCCATACTATTTTGAAATTCAACAGATTTTTTTGACTACTAAGTTGGTTGGTTAATAATAATTTTAGGTAATACGTCTAGCAGTACCATTGATAGCTATTTTCTAGGCAATATTATCAATAGTTTTCCTGTATTTACTTATTAATGATCTTAATAATACTATGAGAGAAGCAGTTTGTCATGCGTAAACAGTGCATGAAAAATTCGTATCACAAAGAGATTATATAAATTGATCAGGGGCTCTTGGCTTTTAAGAGTGAGACCAAAGATGGTAACCCAAGCAGTATGGTTCCAGGGTCTATGTGCTTAATAGAAAACAGACATGATTTGTAGCTTGATCCTCACATCCTTAACATTTTGACATTCTATATAAGTGAAAATATTTTGCAAAGGTTTTACTAGGACTGTGACACAGTGTATTCAATATATACTAAGCATTTTATTACTAGTAATATTTTCTAGATATTTTTAAAAGGGGAGATAAATTACCATAGGAGGCATTCGTCATATTTTTGAGCTCTACAATAATTATTTTATTAATTTGCAAAAACTTCTGAACTAGGCATCAAAATAGGCTTATTTTTCAGGTATGGGATTACAACCCAGAGCAAGTAAAAGACTGTAGTCATTCAATAAAGAAGTAGTAAAATGAAGTAGAATCAAAGTTAAAAGTTCGAGTAAAAAAAAAAAAAAAAGGACCAGGGATTTAGTTCAGCGGTATAAGCACCTCCCTTGCAAGCACATGGTTGTAATTTCAATCCCCACTACAAAAAATAAAATAAAATAAAATAAAATAAAATAAAATAAAATAAAATAAAACAAAGAACTTGGAGTTTTGTCTACAAAATAACCTTCTTTTGGACAGGTGAGGACCAATGTCCTGCATATAAACTGGCACAATTAAATGGGTGGAAATTTTACCTTAAATGGACCTGTTTACATCATTCAAATGTTTTATTATACCTAAAACATACAAGGTAAAATACTCATAAAATATTGAATTAATGCACAGTAGAGAAGTAATTAACAAGATAAAGTGAAAATTAATTAAATTTCTAAATATTCACCCATGGTTTCAAATAGTTACCTATGAATGTAATGCTGAAACAAACATTTAAAAATAAACTCTCACAAAGAAAAAGAAGATATTAATGAATCGCAGCATTGGAAGCTTGAAAATATAGACTATGATGACAATATGTAACTTAAGTGTATGGCTCAGAGGAAGAAGTGTACATGTGAATGAGTGCTTGAATGCAGTGGCACCCATTATATGAACAGTGATGCTGTGTGTGAGAGAGATTCATGAGATGATATTGGTGAGTCTGAAAATAAGTGTGTGAGTGTACACTATAAAAAAGCTTAATTAGCTTTAAAAATGGCTTTAAAGTTTTTAAAAAATGGTTTATCAGATATGAGTAAATTTGTGTATCACCAAATGACATCTTATTTTTATTACCTACAGATACCATTTTATTTTTTATTACACAAGCTCTTTTAATCCCTATATTAATACTATTTTCTCCATTTTACAACTAAAGAAACCAAAGCTACAGGAGGTTAATTAACTTACACTCACACAGATAATGTCAGATCTGAGCTCTCACCCTCTACCCATGCTTCCAGTAAGCCACACCCCAAAAAGATATTACATTTCAAAGTCTTACAATTTAGAAACAAATGTCTTTCTTTTCTTCTCCTCTTTTCTCTTTCTTTTTCTCTCTGTATCATTTTTGTTTTTGTTCTTTTCCCTTTCTTCTTTTCCTCTGGTCTTTATCTTTTGTTTTCTGAATGCTCTTTCCTAAAGCTCAGTAATAGCTATAATCAGTAACAAAGACTTATACTTTTTACACATGATAACACATTCTTCTGACAACTCACATGTGCATAGTATGTAGCAATGTGTGATATAAGCCAGGTGTCATGGTTTATGTCAGTGGCCCCCAAGCCTCATGCAATTATGGACTCTACCAAATCAAACATTTGTGATTGGTTTGTTGTCTAGTGCTCATATTGGTGTCTGAGTCTTTCACTTGCCCAAGGGTGGAGCCAGTGTAACAGCAGCAAGGTGTATCTTTAGCTTTTGCTTTTGCTTTCACTTTTGTCATTTGCAGCAACCATGAATGGCTTCCCCACCATGCCATGCCACCCTTAGTCAACTGAGTATGGAATGAAACCTCCAAGAATTGTAAGAAACAAACCTTCCCTTCCTTAAATTTGGGGGTCAGGTATTTTGTCTCAACAAGTAAAAAGTAATTAAGACACCATGGTACAATTCATCTTTCTTTACCAGCCCTCTTACCATGACTGCTGTTCTTTCAGTCTTAAAAAGTACAGTTTCTCTTTGTGCAAATGAATTAATTGTGGTCTGGTGCAGAATGGTTCCATAGCATAGTTTTACTCAACCTGGAGAAGCAAACCTGATTTGCTATCAGACTTGCAAAGTTTGTTCTTATGGTTGACGTGACTAGATTTTTTGCTTTTCATTTGGTCTGTTATTTGTGTAGAATGTACATTTACATTCTCATTTTAATATATGTTGTTCCTGGGTGATTTTGATCAATAAACTAGGGTGAGTTCCAGAAATCTGTGTATTCTTTGGGTATCCTGGATGCGCAGTCAGGTTTGAGTACCAGCTCCAGATAGAGGATAATATTCTTCCCAGGAAATGCCACAAATGACTTTTTTGGCTCATTTCCTCTTATGTAGGTAGCAGTGTCCTCTTCCATTACATAACAAAGGATGAGAACAAGGGATTTCCAGTACTCAGAAACATCATTCCAAACTTGCTCCCGTAAAAGATGAGAGCAGTTACACAAAAACTGCTCGATCATTTATAAAGTGTCAAGCCTTTACTCTCTCAGGATCCCTTACTGCCGAAGAACATTCATATTTCTTCTAGTTCTCCTAATAACAATACTAAAAATAAAGTAAAAGACCCTTTATATCTCCAGTCCATTGCCAACTTTAATTCAAAGCAGTCAATATGAATTCAAGCCTAAGGCCCCCTAGGAAGATAACAGATGCCAATGCTGGATTTTTCTTCTACATTTGATTTTCTCATGTCCCATCAAGGTTTGCTAAATCTATTTAGACCAGATTCAAGCCTCAGGCATTTCTAAATGTGTTAGTTTAATACTTTGTCATCTATTCTTTACATTCTTCACCCAGGACAGATAGTTTTATATTAAGAAACCACAATAAAGTGTTTCATGACAAGGAAAGAATTGATTCAGGGAACCACTATCAAATACACAAAATTGATTTTTATCATTTTGTGCTGAAATCATAGAATACTTGGTGAAACGTATCTACAGAACTTTCCCTGTAGGGTTGCTTTTGTGAAATGGATGTTTACAGAATTTTCTTTGCTATTCTTAGCCTATGAGACAAAAAAATTATTCAAATCAGAAAATTGCCATGAATCAGCTTGGAAAACCCTGAAAACAACCAGAAAGGTGATAAAGCTGTAGTGAATTACCAAGTGCAGTTGAAGGAAAGTGTGTCAGAAGGGGAAAATCTTTGGGATACCAGTTTGTACCTGCAGGGGTGAAGCCTTTAGTGGCTTCCTATTGCTAGGTTCCTGCAGACCCTGCCCTAATCTACTCACTGAATCTCAGCCTCAAACTCATTCCTTTAAACTTTGGAGTAACATCTCAGACTGCTTAGGTCTTCCAATTGTCCTCTCATAGATTATCCTGTAATTGTCTCACAGGGGAATTAAATTTTATTTAGTATTTGGGTAAATTTTTGCCTGATGACATATCTGACTGTCAGAGATCTTCGTGTGGACAGAAAGTCTGTCTGTGTGGGTCATTACTGAAGCCTTCTGTCCTTACAGTGCTCAGAACAGAATAAGAAAAAAAAAAAAAACTGGCTACAAAGAGGCAGTAGAAATCAACACTGAATGGTACAAAGTGAGAGAATAGCTAGGGAATATTACAAATAAAAACATATTACCAATGGATTAATCTCTTATTGCAAAAATCACACTATATCTAGTCTAAGTTATGACCCAGAAAATTTGGAAAGTGCTGAGTTGCTTATTGTTCCTGAAGCTTGGGATACTTAATAGAGGAAAGAGGATAAGAGTAAGAAGTTGCATTTCATCCTTCTAAAATCTCTTATTTCTTCCATTAAATGATTTTCTGAATTTTTAACTATTTGACTAATAGCCATTGACTATAGAGAATTTTTACATATTCTAATAAGTGAAAGGTACAAACTCTTCTGGATAAGACTTAAAATTTCAGTAAAGAATGTAAAATATGTAAACTTGATATGCTGATGACTGTAGTAATAATGAAATATGTAAAAGAAGGCTTGGGAGGTTTATTACAGATTTCATAAAACTCTGAGTACACTGGTGTGGAAAGGCAGCACTATTTTTTTCTTAGCAAAGTTGATGTTTCATTCTATGAAACATTTTATGTGCCAAGTATTTAGCATAATTCCTGGCAAAATATCAGAGATTCACAAATACTTCCATTTTCAAACTGTGTACTGAAAATTCTAAGAAAAGATGAGAATTAGAGTAAAATATGTCTTGATGTATAATCAACACATTTTTTAAAATGTGCACTACCATCAACACAGTCATTATACTCAGTTAATTCCACTTGTACTCTAAGTAGACACTGCTTAACACAAAATGCATGAATCATCTAAAGTTGCCTACACAGTTCCTCAAAGTGGGCAAATCTTCCCATTCTTCAGCTGAGGAAATTAATGTTTAGGAAGTTGGATTTAGGTTTCTAAGATCGATGACTAGAGATGTCCAAAGCCCATGGTAGATGGAAAGTTGCTTGACAGTAACACTTGTCTTTGTTCTGCTAAATCACGCAAGAAAACGTGAATAAAATTCTGCATCTGCGTCTATGAAGCACAATTTATTATTTGGAAAGAAGTTCTAGATGGACAGTCAGCAAGGTAGATCTGTTTTACAAAAGAGCAATGAAGACACAGTGTGAGAGACTATATGTTTCTAATAAATTCTCAGTACCAATATTGTAAAAAAAATCATGATGCAATTTAAGAGACTAACTTTAAGCATTTATATACAGCACCAATACGTGATCCTTTGAGAAAATTCTTCCTTATCTCATCAATCTCATACTAGAGTTCTGACTTTTTGAAGGATTTATTGTATTTATTATTTTGAATATGTCAACCAAAAAACTGATAAAGAAACAAAGCAGTGATACTTCTTTATTGATCAATTAAAAATCAAATTTAAATCTTGTATCACAAAATTGTACATAATTGGTATTAGCATTTGAAGTCATTTTCATCCTGTATTTTAATAAGTGAGCTACTAATATAATAAAACAATCATCCTCTTTCCTGTAAAAAGATATAACCACACTCATAATCCTCGTGTTAATGTGGTAATGATTTATATTTCATCTATTAAATCACATAGAGTTAAAACAAAATTCTTTTATTCTCAGTTATTACATTCTTCTATCATGTCATGATAATTAATTGTGGAAGGAAATATGCAACTATATCAGAAATTGAGGTCAATTAGGGACTCATTATGAAGGGAGAGTGAAATTGATTTGCAACTGTATCTTTTTGGGTTTCCATTTTCTAATGTTAATAATAAAATCTTAAATTCAACAAGGAATGTCATTAAAGTAGTGCAGAAGAGAGTTATTCATTATGTTAGAAGTGTATTATCTGGAACTTATTCCTTTCTCTTACCATGATTTGTCATGTCCAAGAGATTAATGACATTGAATATAAACTAGTTGGCTGACATCAGTTACTACGATCCCCATTCTCAGTAGATTTATGTGCTATAGTGTTCTTTTATCCCTTTAAAAAGTCTCTTAAATAGTGAATATTGCAATAAGAAGATTGGTGCTGTCTGTTGTGTAGGCTGTCTTCTATAGGTGGAAATTAGTCCAACACAACAGCATGATGGAAATAGCTCTCAGACATGAATATATCGCATATGCTATAGATTCATATGCATGCACAAATGTTGCATGCAATTTTGATGAAACAATCAGCAGAGAGTCCAGACAACTCAGGGGAAAATGTGAACAATGCCATTAGGGACACTTTCAGGGATTTTAAGATTTTCAGCATGCCTGCAAGATTCAAATTTTGTACTACCATCAATAATATGACAAATGTTTAAACATGCCTACCACCTGACATGAAGTAAAGGTTTTAGCTTTCTATTTCTACAATTAAAAAACCAGCTGCTTTAAATGACAACTGCCTATTATCTCTTAATTCAATAAGTCAGATATCTGTCAAGCACCATGTGATCGCATTTTTTAAGTCTGATATAAAGCTGTCACCTGGGCTATAGTCCTCATCTGGGGCCTGAAGTTCTCTGGAAAGCTTCCTGCAAGTTAGCACAACTCCGTTCCTGTGTTTCACACATATGTCAGTTCATCATCAAATCAGCAATGTTGTGTTGAAACTTTCTGGACCTTTGATTCTGACTTCCTTTTCTACCTCAAGACCATTTCCCTGTTTGAAAGTCATTTGTCTAATAATTTCATCTGTGTATGCAAATTTCTTTTTTACCATTTAAGGAAATTTAATCAGAAAAGTAACAGGAGGGAATAGAAGTCACTTCTTGGTGGGCATAGTTGGAAGGGTGGGTGCCTTCTGCATGGCTCAACTCTAAACTTGAGATAAGTAAGTTTAAATGTAGTTTATGGATCTCATTAAGCCATTATTTAATCCTGATTGAAATAGAGATTGCCAAAGATTTTCACAAAATTATGTATATCTGTATTGATTGGGGAGATCATATTCAGAGGCAACTGTAATATGTGAGCTGATGTCCATTCCTTATCAGTGGGAGGACGCCTATGAGAGGCTAGCTTGAGTATCGGTATAAACGATGTGACAAGGATTAGGTTCTTAAGCATTATATCTTTTGTTTCATGTAAATATCAGAAAAAAATGTTAGTCTTAATCTTCAATCCCTGCAGTTCATATTAATACCATTACAAAAGTAATTGAAAGGTTGATTCTTTTCATGCATGAAATAGCTTTACAAAAAATAGAGAATAGCTGCCAAGTTGCAGGTTCACCTGCATTTTATTCAGTCTGACAACTGCAAAATGAGTAAAAAAATCTTTGAATCTTTATTAAGCTATAGCCTTGAAGTATTATTATCATCAATAAGATTGTATTTAGCACTGGATGAGACATGGAAAACATAATTTCTACTCAAGGGGTTTTAAATCAACATTGTATTAAGTGCATGTTGTGTGAAATGTAATTCTCAACTTGGCCAATTTTTTTTCATTTGAAATTATATTTGTGGTACAGGGCAAAGAGGTACTTACAATTTAAATTAAAGTGTTTAGTCTGCTTAACTAAAACATATTGGAAATAAGGTCAGTTTCTTTTCCATAGATGGGACTATTTTACAGTCAGCAATCTTAATTCTAATTATTCATTTGTAAAGGTATTCAGCTGTAAGCAAAGAAAAATCAAAGTGAATTTGGATGATTCCATTTAGAACCCACATAAAAAATTCACATAAAAATTTCATCATCAGGAGAAAGCCATATATTGGTAGAAGGGATTGAAATTATTTAGTATTAATACAAACCATGCACTAAACTACATCATTTTTAATTCTAATGAATTATCAAAATATTTTAAAACTCTGTTATCATTTTACTTTTTTATAGAGGAAGAAATTAGATTTAAGTCAAATGTATACCTCTTTTCTGTAAGAGTCAATTATGAATAATTTTTTTAAAAACCCATGAGATTTTTCTCATATCACTTTAAAATGCTGAATAAAATGTTCTATGTTCATGGACTTATTGAAAATTCATATTTTATGTATTGTTGATTATTTACAGGACAGCTGACTACGAAAAAATTGATTAGAGCTCTGAATAATTTAAAGAATTGAGATTGATGTTTTATTAATTTTATAAGCCATCTGATTGAATTGCCAGTATAGAGGTAACATATATTACTTGCATTCTCTTCTCATTGACTACATTCCGTCATGTGACCATATGAACTTTGAAAGAATGGGAAATGTATGTTAAGTAAGGACTTTAGTAAAAGACTAAACAGATTTTCTTTTGTGCATGTGCTTTGTTTTGTTTGGAATTTTAAAAATATATGTATTTATTTATTTAGTCTTTTTGAGTCAGGATCTCCACTATGCAATTCAGGCTGACATGAGCTTACTTTGTAGTCCAGGTTGGTCTCAAACTTGCAAGAATCCTCCTGACTCAGCAGTGCTGGAATCACAGGTGTTTCCCACCACATTCTTCTCCTTTTGTTTGGTTAAGTAGATAACAAACTGTTAATATCCTTTATTCTCTGCAATTAACTTTCCCATTTCTTCAGATACAATTGTTCAGTATTCCCATAAGAACCATGCCTCACCTGTGAAGTTCCATTTTAAAGTGAGTTTTACTTTAGAAGACACTCTCTCGCTTCCTAAGATTAGATGCTTGTTTTTCAAACTTTTATTGCAAGTTATGCATTCTAAAATCAAAGAAATTTTCAGACAATACTTGAATCCCTTCCCCAAAAATAAGCTTCAGCTTTATGTTTCGGAAGAGTGCCATTCAAATTTCAAAGTGTTAAGTGAGTGCTTCAAAGATCCCAAAAGCATCCACTTTCTTCAGATTGCTATTCAGTATCTACAGGGCATACTTCCTGGAATTGCTAGGTTTATGTCTATGTTAAATATGTTCCTCTAATTATATTTGGAGATAGCTTGAAAATCTAGCACCAATAAGTCTGGAAGCCTATCTTTGTACTTCTTCAAAACATCTTAGAGAAGCACAGTTTGTATCATGCAAACATTTTACCATTGAATTAACTATTAATTTTTGCTTAATATTAGTAAAGGTCTAACATTGTTTCAGATTCTATGGATATATTCAAAAATCTTGTTGAATAAGTGAATGAGTGGATCATTGAAACAGTGATTGCATTACCAGATTTCAGGGATGCCCTTAGACTAATGCCTCAGATACCTTTTTAAGAACAAGAAAAGAATACAAAAGATTTTTAAAGGAGCTAATTATAGTGATAAATAGTCTTTCTTTGTGGAAGTATTATATAATAAAATATAATGATTTATTTAGTAATTACTATATTTGTAAAGTAATGAGTATAAGTAATATTTAAAAATACCTTTGTTCATTGTAATGTACTCTACCTACAATTTCTATTGGCAGCAAAGATAGGTACTAGGTTTACTATTGTGGTTTTATGCTTAGATTTATGATTGAAAATCATGCTTCAGGGCTGGAGATTTAGCTCAGCGGCATAAGCGCCTGCCTTGCAAGCATGCAGTCGAGAGTATGATCCCCAGTACTGATTTAAAAAAAAAAGAAAAAGAAAATCATGTTTCATATCTAGAAGTTAACAAAGCTAAAGCACATACACTTTTTATCCAAATTCATGGACTTTTCTTGAATTCTATGTCAATTTCAAACTCAGAAGTGCTGAGTTCAAATCTGTATTATTAAGGACTAGCAAATTTGTCTATTTTTAGTGACCTTTACCTTAAAAAGTACTTGCATAAAAATGTTTTTGTTTTTTTATACATGAGGAACATTTCAAAGTTCCTTGGAAGAACTTTATAGTTCTTCCCCTATCTATCAGGCAAGAAAGCCAGTTCTATGAAGTGAAGCAGTTAGTCCAAAACCACAAGATCAAAAGAGGAAACGTGAGGACAGAAACACAAATAGGTCTGAGCTATGAACCGTTATCTTAAATGCTGAATCAAATGATAACTGAATGGTATGTTGAAAAACAAATCTTGTCTCATTCATATCAAACCTGCCTGAACTCAAACAATTTCTCTTCCTCCCTTTCCTCTCTTCCCCTTCTCACCCCTTCTCCTCCCCTCTCCTCCCTTTGCCCTTCCTTCCTTCCTTCCTTCCTTCCTTCCTTCCTTCCTTCCTTCCTTCCTTCCTTCTAAATGGATTCTTATTATGTTGCTCATGCTGGACTTGAATTTGTGATTCTTCTGCATCTCTAGTATTATAGGTGTGTTCTACCACACCTGGGTTGCACAAATGTCACTCAGGTTTATTTTCTAAAGAAATTAGAAGATTATTAAATTGATTACTTTGGTGAAATCACTTCCTAATCAATCTCTCAGCCATTGTATAAGCAGTAATGCAACTCATATTGAAAGATAATCTTCCTCTGATTTCCCTTGAGTTCATATTTTGATACATACATTTGAAAAAAGCAAAATATAAAATATACATATATATATATAGAGAGAGAGAGAAACACAGAGAGAGAGAGAGAGAGAGAGAGGTCAAACTACCTAAAAGACCAGTCTATCAAAAAATATCATAATAGTCCTATTCTTTTTCTTTCAATTATATTTCAAATTCTTACATATATTCATGGATTGTCTTTTTGCTGGTTAAGTGACATGAAGAATTAGTTGTATACAGCCACTTTTCCAGGCAAAATGGCTTCCTGTTTCACCAAGTAATCCATTTCACTTCAATTCTTCCATGAAGAAAATCCCAATATAATTCCCAAATTAGTTTTCATTAAATAACACAACCCAAATGTAATGCCTCAGACACCAACTGTTTGTTTTACTCTATTCTGCACATGGCATGGGCACTGGGCTGAGGTGCAAGATCTCTCTGCCCTGGGCTAGCCGACTAATGCATCTCTGGACCACTGAAGAGGTGGACTCGGGTCTGGCTGTTCTGGGGTGGCCTGTGCTCTAACTCTTCATTTCCATCCCATGTGACTTCTCATCCTCCAGCAGACACGTACATAGCTTGAACTGTGTATTAGTGTTGTTGACAAGAGAAAGTATAGACACAGAAGGGATCTCGAGGTTTGGACTAGCACATGGTTTCTTCCACTTATTTTATTCATTGACCAAAGCAAGACCAACCCAAAATTTAAAGGTAGTCAACTTTGCTTCCTGTTTTGCTCTTACTATATATATATATATATATATATATATATATATATATATGTTTTGCTGTTACTATATATATATGTACATATATATATAGAGAGAGAGAGACAGAGAGAGAGAGAGACAGAGAGAGAGAGAGAGAGAGAGAGAGAGAGAGAGAGAGAGAGAGAGACAGAGAACATTTCTTCAGTGCACCACCATAGCTATCCATAGGTAAAGACAGGATCAAAACCAGTGATACTTTACTGACATTTTAAGTAGTGGCCCTATCATTTAACCTTTTTCCTCCTCTATTAAAAATGAAATTATTTTGTAATAGAATATCAGCATTCTTTCCCCTGCTCTTTCACCTCTTTCTCTTCTCCCTCTTCTTCTTTTTTCTCCTCCTTTCCCTTCTTTTCACCCCAACTTTAAAAGGTTTAGTAGCTCAGATAAGTTTTAAATTTTATTTTGCTTGGTTCCTTATCTTAGTACTTATGTGTGTTATAGAAATAATTGAAAGTAATATTAAAATATTTTTAATCAACATGAATACATATACTTTTACAATGATTTGTTTCTATAATTCTACATCAAGGGACAAGTAGAAAAGATGCAGATGGGAAGCTACAAATGTGCTCCTCTGAGCAGTAAGAATACAATAATAGATACGAGCATAATGTTGATAATGTTTACAGTTGGGGAATTTCTTCCTATGAAGCCATCAAGGGCTTTACTGGGTTTTGTGGATTAACTTTCTATACAAGTTGGTGAGCATGAGTTTATTAAGGTGAACAGAAAGCCAAAGATAGAAATAGGAATTTATTTCAATCCATGTAGTCCTAACAAGCAAGTCAATGACTTCAGGAGGATTCCTTTATTAATAAGCATTATACACTGTAGCCTTTTAATGTAAGAGGCAGCCTTGGAAAATCTTACATTTTAAAATCAGATAGTATTTACTTTAAAAATACATAGTAATTATGTTCTAATACATTTAAAATTGATATATCTCTTTATTTTGTGCATAACATTGAAATTATGTTGTTTCTATTATTATGCAAAATCTTTGGGCAGTGCCATGCCAGCACTACTTTGACTAATTATTTTCTCACTTTAGGAAATTGAGATGGCAAAAAAATAAAGCATTTTCCCATTGTTTTCTGCTAAAATCGTTTTATACACTTTTAAAAGTGGAAATACAAACTGGGCATGATGCTGCCTGCCTGTAATCCCAAAAGTGCATCACTGTGAGTTCAGAGTAGGCCTGTACTACAAGTGAGAACCTGTCTCAAAAGGCCAAAAAAATAATGAAAATACAGTTGGCCTTCCATATCTGTGGCTGGACATTGATGGACTCAACTATTTGCATGTCAAAAATATTTAGAGAAAATTTACTCTTGTTCTGAACGTATACAAATTTTTTATTCGTTGTCATTACTAAGCAGTATAGTAAAGCAATTATTTAAATGATATTGCCTTAGGATTAAGTATTATAAATAATCTGTAGTTGATTAAAAGTATACAGGATGGTAAACATAAGTTAGACACTGATATTGTATCATTGTTTATCATACTTGATTCACAGACTTTGGCACCCATAACAGATGCTAAAATCCATCTCCATAGTATCAAAGGATGATTGTATTCTTACATTTAGGAGAGGAAAGTTTATAAGTATCTCACTGGAATTTAGTGTAAACATATGCTGCAAAACAAACACCTTTTTATAAGGTCAAAGACCGTGAAACTAATTGCAATGAAAGAATGATAGCAAAGACTATGTGGGGGAGTGTAGTATTGGGTACAAGTATGTAGACCTACCTCTTGAAAGGTGTGAGAGGACCATGGATTTTGACAATGGACATATCGGAGTCTATCCCAGAACCACAAAGTAACGTTCCATGCAGGGTAGCTAAATTGCTTTCTCTTATTCTCTAATTTCCTAGGCCTTCTACCTCTTTCTGGCTTTTTTACCTACCAGCTGTGTTGTAGTGATTTCTTTTGTAGAATTGATGGAATTCTCAGTGGTATTTCAGTCTTACCACATGAGTATTTTGCTATCAATTTTCTTTTATCTTCCCTCCATGGCTTTATTTCTGTTAGTTTTGATTTTTTTTATTTTTACCTTTCATTTCTAGGACATTCTTGAATCTTTAAATTACAAATTTGCCAACTTTTTGCTACTTAAACTTTTTCCAAATATATTCACACCAAACTACCATGGAAAATGTTTTTCTTATTAAATGGACAAGAATGGCATTGTTGATATATATTGATAGATTATGGGATAGTTAATTTGTTTTAGGAAAGTGCAATCCTAGTGATAATTAAGAACAATATTCATTTTACAAGGTGTTGACAAGGCCGTGATAGATATACTAATGTTGTATAAAGAGAATGTAAATTTATTTTTTGTAACAAAATATATCTTTCTAGTGATTTATGGCAAACTTTTAATAATTGTTGAGATAGCATATCCTTTGAAAGCATCATATTTTCTCCATGTGAACTCAAAATAAGGCCTTGGCATTAATTTAAAGAATATGTTCTAGTTTTCTGGGGGCAGAACTTGGAATTAGCCAAGATGAGTAGAAGAGATTAAGTGACATATGTTTAAGCTATCAGATCTCGATGCCAGGAGGAATCTAGAAAAATAAAATAAAATAAAAATGTATTGCCTGTAGAGATCTTGAGAGTAGGTTCTGTTTCTGCTTTGAAGAGGTGATATCTAAACTAATAGTCAAAGGATGAGAATGAAACAGCATTCTCAGTAAAATAAATCATAAGTGATTAGAGCAAAGAAAGGGGCTCTGAGAAGCAAATGGAAAGCAGTGTGGATCGTGCATATGAATGGTGGAAGAAAATATGAGATGTGTTTGGAGCTATGAGGATTTTATGGCTGGTCTTTTACTCCTTCATAAGAAGCCTGGATTTTAAAGTATGAAGAACTAAAGTAATATGGAGCAAGACCACTTTTAACCAGCATCAGCTGACGAGATGTGATTTTTTAGTTTAATTTCTACTCTAGTTTTCTTTGGCCAGTGATTGCATATGATGAGCTGACCCTTAATGGGCAGCACTAACTCTGACTCTAAGTTAATGAAGTTAAAGCAGAATTTCTCAACCTTGACCATAGATTAGAATATTTTAGTGAGTATTCCAAAATCCACATGTCCAGGCCTTACTGAAAACAAATTAAATCATAATCTTGGGAAGTGGAGAAGCATTTGAAATTTTATAACTTCTCCCTTCCTGAATATAGCCAAGATTGTGAATTCCTGAATTAAAGGCTGATGATTTATATAAAGCTAGAAAAGACATACAATTAGACAGTCTATGTAATATATCTAAGCATTATGTCTAATGTCATTAGTACTACAATCTATGGAATTCTATGCCTCTTGAAAAATTTTCTATTTTTGTGAAGGACCATATCGATCTGCATAAAATACAATTAAGTCTGAACTGGTAGATCCACTATAGATCAAGCTTCAAATACTCATTCTGTAAGAGAATGTCTACATTCCTACCCTAAGGTGATAAAAGAAAGAAAATAGAGGTTGTTTTCAACTGACAGTTAAAGAAATGTAAAGACATTGTTTAAACTTCTCCTAAAAGAGACTGAGTTAGGATCAGCAAACACAAGGCAATTACAGAGAAAGTTGTGGCAAAATTCCTGAGAATTAGCTGTCCTTGTGTAATTTCATTTTAACTCACATTCAAACACCTTGTTCTCTATCAAGAATTCCACAATGTCATCACATGGCACTTTCACTGTAATTCAGAAACTTATGGTCATTTTATAATCATTTATCAAAAAGCTAGCCCATTTTAATATTCTATTTGATGGAAAATTTGGTGATGACCATGAAATATAGAGAGAAGCATTCCTGTGGAAAACGAAAATAGAATCCTCAACTGTCTCTCAGTTTGTTCCCTCATAAATTTAGAGGAAAATACTACTTTAAAGAGAAGCAATATTTTTATCATTTATATAAAAAATGCCCTTGAAAAGTCTCATGTTAAGAACTGGTCCCAAGGGATTGGTCAACGGAGGTGTGGCTTAAAGAACTGTAACTCTTTCTCTGGCCCTTCCCTCCCTGCTCTGCTGCCTGCATGCCTAGGAACGAGCAGCTATTTACTACCCTTTCATCTTTGAAGCAGATTACTGTAGAATCAAACTGTGAGCCAAACTAAACGTCTGTTCTTTCAGATTGTGGTCATTGGGTATCTTGTCCCAGCAATGAGACATGCGTTTGCATGTGTAATATGTTTCTATCTCTATATCTATTTGTGTCATATATAAATTTGGGTAAAGAGAGAATTTTTATATCCAAAATCGATGAATGACGGGTCTTTCTATAAAATGTAGATGAAGTCAGTTGAAACCAGATTTCAGAAAATGTAACAAACAAGCCAAAAATTGGACTATTGATCTTATGAGGATAAAACAGTAGAAACATTCAAAAACATTTTATCCAAATTTCTCTCTCCTTTCACAGGATAGGAAAGAGAATGACCGAGCTTGCCTTAGTTTGGAGACAGAGCAGTGATGATAGAAGTAAAGCCATTTCTATGAAACATGCATGAAACTGACATACAGATAAGAGCAGAAGCCTTTCAATAACAACTAGGGTTTAGGATGCATCTGTGTGGCAATCACTGGGCAGCAAAAATGTTTAAGATAAAGAAGATTTCTGTTCTTCAAGAACAGAGAAAAGTGGAGAAAAGACTATTTAGTAATGCATATCACAAAATATGAACCATTAGGGAATGCTGTAGTAGAAAAATTAATAGGGTTTTCCAGGAGAACTTTACAGAACAGACATTTTAAAACCTAAACGATCAAAAAGTAAGTACTTACCTAAAATGGAATTTGAGGGAGAAATTACACAAGAGCATTCCAGATAAAGGGAAAAGAATGTGTGAATTGGTGATAAAACAAAGAAAATATAATTGAGGATCACAAGAGATCTTGAAAGCCTAAAACAGTATTGAAAGGAAGAGGATGTATTCTGAAGTAAAATTAATGGAAAACATTAACAGCATCTTGTTAAGAAGCTTACATTCCATCCTAAGGACAGTGAGAATTCGTGAATAACTCTAAAAGAGTGGGGTAATCAGGATTTTATTTTAAGAAAATTATTCTGGTGGTTGTATGCAGAAAAAGTTAGTGTAGGATACAAGACATGTTCTGAGGAGACTTGGAGAGAACTCACTTTGCCTTGGATCTAAAAGATGAAAGATGAATAGTTATAATCAATAGCTTGGAGGTTGAACTGATGACTAAATCAATATAAAGGGATGTAAACAGGCCAAGAATGACTCCAAGTATATAACCAGAGCAACTAGAGTAGATTACTTATCAGATTTAGAAGGTTAAGACTAGTTGTACGACCCAGCAGTAATACACTGTCTGTAGAGAATTCTTAATAATTTAGGACACAGTTGCAGTACTTAGATGTTTCAATTTGTAACCTTAATTTTATCATTTTGTGTTATGAAATGATTGGAGGTGTGTGTGTGTGTGTGTATCAGGAAAGGAAAAATTTGTATAAATATTTTAGTACTAAATTGATTGAAACATCAATACAATACAAGTTACCTTTGATTTCTACAAGAGGTGCTCGAATTTATGGTCATTAGCTTCCAAATATTTATTAGTTTGGTGAGTATATATTTGTGGTGGAACCTATCTGTTTGTCTGTCTGTCTATCTATCTATCTATCTATCTATCTATCCATCTATCTATAGCGGCATCTATGGAACTCCTAAATATAAGACATTATTATTAGTACAGTTAGGCTGAGCAATGTGGAATATTCTCTCTTTTTTGATTTGGACAACATGTGAAGAGTATAAATGTAAAGACCAAATTTTACACCCAAGAATAGAAAACTTAAAATTTTCACTGGGTTTCCCACACAAGAACAGAAGACAGAAAGTTGAATCAGAATTTGAATCCATTCCAGTAGAACATGCCATAAACATGTAATAACTGTTGCATGGTAGATCTGCAAGTGTGGTTATATTAGAAATGTTTATGTAATTTATCATGTCCATGGTAAATGTTGAATTTTGAGCATCAAAATAAGTTCCCAACACCAATAATCACTGGGACATGGTGTGCTCAGGACAACTTGCCCACAGTGAAATTCTGATCATCTTTGTTTATACAAGAAATTAAATCTAGGAAGAACAGGGAAAACAAAGTCACATAATCAATTTGTTGTCCAAGCAAAGGGAGAAAAACTAGAGAAGAAAATATTCTAGAAGCTTTGTAATTATCATCCATATGCCAATAGAAGCTAATGGATTTAGTTTTGATGCTGGATGCTTGTTAGGGAAATTATACTGTTAAATTCAAATATAAAAGTTATGCATATTAGTGACTTTATCGATGATAAGAGGGTTTAAAAGTAGCAGATTTCTGTCAGAGCTATTTTGTGCATTGTTTGCATAAGCTCTGAAAGAAAAATGTTACTATTCAATGAAAATAACACTTTGGCACTTTACAAAGAACCATTTGGTGTCTTGGGACAGCAAATGTGAAATGCAAAAATAAAACTAATCAGTACTGGTGAGAGATCCATTATCCAAATGCAAGTTATTCTATGTTGAACCTTTTCAGAGCACTCATACACTAACTCAACAAATGATAAATGCTTTCACTCTGTGGCGGCAGCCATGGCTGACCTGAGAAGGATGAAATATCTGCCCTAAAGCACCTCAGATTTCCATCAGGAACAAGTACATCAAAATTAGAGGGTGAAAAGAAAGTTCAACACCCAAAGAGATCTGCCTAACTGCTGAAGGAATCCAGAAAGTCTTCACTTCGATGCTGGAGGAGAGGCATAAAGAGGGAGTAGCAGATCACCAGGTGAAAGTGGCAACAATAGCATCTTGGTCCATAGAAAGGCAGATGGTAAAAGAGAATCACTGTGTTAGAAAAGCATGAGCAGCTTGGAGTTTAGGCACACTGAACTTGAGGGATATGTTAAAGGGCTTTTTCTGCCTTGTCAAGTAGTTTTAAATTTACACATAGAAATGAGATGCAGAGATACACTTAAAGGTAATTATTAAGTTTGACAACGAAATGACCAATGTTTTTTGATTAGATGCTGAGGTGTTGATGAGGAGGTTTTATCAGAGAAGAAAATATAGTATTGGAGGTGGGTAAGGGATTGTCAGAAAAGTCCAGCTAGGATGGAGTATGGATAGAAATCTATAAGCAGTAATAGAATGTGAAAAACTTGGTCTGAAAGATGCTGTTTCTAAATATTTCCTTAGCCATGATTCCTCACAAATATTAATAGATTCAGGAGCCAGGGTAGGAAGACCGAGGTTCTATCCACAGCTTGTACTGCATTTCATTGCAGAAGGCAAATCTTTTTCTGACTGCTGTTCTGTATGTACCCCATACTGATTTGTTGTCCTACCTACTTTGACCCTCATTTATTTTTACTGTGATGGTTTTAAATGGATTCTGTATATTAATAAATGAATGGAATCACTTTATGAAATAGTTGAATAATTCAGAAAAACTCAAAAGAAGCTTGCTGAACTACAGCAGCAGGAATTTATAAATGAAAACTCATGGTAGACAAGCTGAGTTGCTTCCTTTGATAAATTCTCCAAATTAATGGATAGAGGGGGAAATGTGATATATTTAGGCATTAGCAAAACATCTGATACTATGTCTGATGATATTTTACTTGCAAATTTGTCTTAAATGAGTTTAGATGACAAGAAAATCAGTCAGATTAGCATTGAGGAAAGGCTTATAAACAAAAAATAATAAATGCTAGGTCTGGTTTTATTTAACATTTTTATTAAAGATCTGGAATGGAGAAGTAAATGGCATATTAATAGAAATGACAAATAACACTAAATTTACAGGATTACCAAGTGTGCAGATTGCAAACTGTGAGAAGGGGAAAGCTGACCCAAACATAACAAGGATTTAGAACCTTCACAATTTTCTCTCAATGATAAATCATAAAGCTATTCAAGCTACAGGAAACATCCAAGGAAAAAGAAAAAAAAATTAGAAGAGATAAGATCTAGTCATGACTCAGATAATAGCTCATGAATGACCTTTAACAAATGGCTCAACTCTTCTCCACTACTTGTTTTGCCATATTTAAGGTTCAGAGATTATATAGATAAACTTTATAATGTTTCCCATTCCTAAACTTGTTTCTTTGGTTACCTTCATCTTTTATCATTTATGAAAGCGATGGTTATTTTCTGCAATATTGAGACTTTCTTTATAAAAACCTTCCAGGCCCTCTCTGCCCAATAGGAATCCTTAACATTAATATGACATAGTGTAGCTGTATAGAGCCATGTACTGTCATAAATAACCACACAGCCTCTATCATCAACTTAATTCAGAAAGTGAATCACACTCTTACCACCACCTGACTTTGCCACAACAAACACTCACCATTAGGTGGTATCTAAATCAAATACTGTGTACTATTCTAAAGGCCAAAGTGGATGTCACCTTCTATCATTTTATCTGGAGAGATAATTTAAAATTGTTTGTAATGTCTTGTTTATATGCAGAAAACTGTTAATCATAAAACATGTCCATTATGACACTTTCCTTTAAGTGAAAATTTTTCTTCTCTTGTCAAAGGATGTCCATATATTTTGACTCACTGATGACTATCAGTCTTGAGAAAAAGGCAAAATAGATATATACTGTAATATTAATCTCACTTTACATAAAATAAAACATAAAAATGATAGTTAACTTGACCAGAGTTATAAAGGTAGTTATTATCAAACTCTTGACTAAAACCTTGTTTTTCTAGTAATATTTAATTCTATTTTATCATCTTACTGATTTAGAATACTTATGTGGTTTTATGAAGTCAAGTTCTAGACTCTTGGATAACATGAATAAGTATAAAATATAAGTATTCTAAGCACCAAAAAGACAAACAATTTGCAAATCAGCTTGATGGAACATATTAGGGATTTGCATATAAAGAGTATTTATTACTTATAATATTAGATGAATGATAATGAAGAATTAAAAAGCAAGTTAAATATACAGAGTTTCTTCACAAAGTGCAGAAAAGACTGGGGTATTCTTTTTAAAATCACCCATGACTACATTTTAGCATGGCTTTCAAACTCCACTAATATATAGTGCCATTCTTATTCTTACTATCTGTCACTCAAATCTATGCTCCAGTCTGAGTGGGGTGACATTTTGAAAATGTCAGCAGTGTGGAAGCTCCTTTATGAGACACTGCCCTGGTGATATTTATTGTCAAGCTCCTTGCTGTATCTCTAGAACCATGGACAGTGCCAAACACATGGAAGTCACCTGTGTATTTGTGTAGTAAACAAATGTCTTCATTCTACCATTCCTATGAAATCTCATTTTGGTGTTCTCATAGACAGTTTTAAGGACACTAGTAAAATTCACACGAAATATTTCTTTATATTTTATCAATATTTCCTTACTTTCATATAACTTTGAAAGTTTTAAATGTTACTGGTTAATTTTATTTAGCAAAACCACTTCTCCCATAGGCTTGCTATGCTTTAAGTAAAATAAAAAATGCTGACTTATTGATAGTATTTCAAGAACATAGTAATTCTGTTCAGCTAATCTCCTACCAACTGTGTTAAACAATACATAATGGTGCAAAAACATGGCTATAAGATGAAAAAGAATATTCTGAACATTTGACATTCTATTTCATATATTATATGCAATTCATATGTGTATAAGCAATTCCTTTTTATTGTTTATTTTTGTATAAACAGTTCTGAACTGCTATAGATTTTGAAATTCATTGAAAACTATACATTTTCTTTTAGGATACTGTGTCAATATCATATGCACTGAGGCCTTAGGATGCAGAGTTCTTTGTAGGAGTTATATAATTTGATTTTGAACATGTCCTTTTTTCAACCTTTGTTTTGTCTCTGTGGTTTAACCACAAAAACCATAGAACTGTAATTGCTAGTTACACTTTTTGCTGAACAAGTACTTGGAGAGGGTGTAAGGATAAATCAAAATGAAACACCTATCCTGCCACATTTTCTGCTATAATTTTTCTTGGCTTATGAGAATTTTTTATTAACAATAGGTTTTATTTTTATCATGATGATAAATTGCCATTTACAAAAGCATCTCTCTGAAATCTCCTGTTTTAAGACTTTTCCTTTTGTTTTGGAATCCTGTGAACACACTGCTGAGTTGATTTTACATCTTGGACCCACTCTTTTGTTGCCCAAGCTTGAGACCTAAGACTGGTGAGTCAAGAGAGAAAAATCCAAACTGCTATGAGATGAAACTACAATACAGCTCAGCCTCTAGGCTTGTAACTTATGAAGGAAAACACTGGATAATTGTGATAATGATTAGAAACCAGCTAAACATAACAAGGACCAAATAATCAAGTCATAAGAGAGAGGGAAGATGATCTGCAAGTGGTATAGATCTGACTTTTTATAGCGCTTGAGTAAAGGTAGATTTGTAGGCCATTGATATTAGTCATCATTACTCTATTTTGGTCAGTCTTGTCTATTTCAATAACTCCTGCCTTTCTCACCCATCATGTCTCCCTCCTCTTTCTTATCAGAGTTGCCTAATCAGAATTGGCTAATGTCCTCAAACTGCTAGCCTCTTGTGTACTCATTTTCTGCTTAATCTTGACACAGGACAGTATGAGAGATTGTTACAGATCATTGAGCACTATTTGAAATTAATAATGTCTACCTGAACTACTCTTTTTGGTATGCACAATTTTTTCTTGTTTTTAAAATAAACTCCTAAGTAAGTGATTCAACCCTTCCTTGCCATGTTCCTTTCCATCCATATTGCTAATCCTAAACCTTCATGGTGACTGAAATAGTCTCAGCTTCTTCATTTCTCTATCACAATAATAATCCCAATTATGCCAATTATGTGGTTTTTCAGTAGATATTTGTACAACTTTTAGATTAGAATCTTATTTCTCACTGTCCACTTAGATTTTTGCATTCATAAAATGTCCCAAGGATTTCTCTATATTTGTTTTTTTTCTGAAAAGAATTATAATATTTATTCCTGGCCATGTGTTCTGCTACTGTAAAAAAGAGGATTCTTGAACTATCATTTTATCTTAATTTAATAAACTAAATCTCCAGATATATTTATAGATATAGGCTCACATAATTTTCCATTCCATTATAAAAATCATCTTTTGTTGCACTGTATCTTTCTTATGGTGACCAGGTTTTTATTTTATTTTTATGTAACAAAAATAAATTAAGAGCAACTTTTTAACAGTTAAATGGTATAGTATATTATGCTTTCTAGTCATTTGCCTGGTTAGCCCTGAAAGCAATTTTAGTCCACTTATTATTTTTATCCAAGTCTATTATTTACTCTGTTAGATAATATTAGAATCAATTGTGAAACATCTAGAAGTAGTCAGAAAAGACAGAAGAAATGCTCATTAAGTGACTTTAACTTCTGTGTCTATAAAAGATGTCATATGGGTAAAGTGCCCTTCCATTGCACGTCACCTTCAGAAAAGGACTCTCGTGTATATATTTAGATACGGTCCTGATTCTAATCAGCAGATTTCATTATAGGCTTTTAAGTTAAAAAAAAAGTAAGAGAGCAAAGAAAAAATGCTGATGAAGGCCATAAAAATAAATGAGGCTTCTTGCTTCTTGACATCTTTAGCACTTTCTGTGGCTTCCTGAGTGAACAGCACTGGCAGACAATAGCTAAGAGATTGTGTGTAAGATAATGAGAAAAATAAATGCACCCTCAGATGCAGCCAACAGGAACTGCTGTTAACATTCATTATCCAGGGTCTTGAATGCCCCCAAGATGATGTTATTAATTTGCACAATGAGCTAAGAGGTGTGAAAGAAAGCTGATGTTTGCTTATAACCTTCTTGACCATCACTTTGAATATTAAGTAAGGGGGTCACATGTATTATTACTTTGATTCTGTGTTACTTTTATGATAGTGATGCCAGCAGGCAGTATTATGTCAGCAAATAGCCTTGTAACTTTAGCCAGCAATTCTGGCCAATATCCAGCATGCAATTTGAAGATTCTAGCACAGTTCTCATTTGTCCAAATGACTGAGCTAATCACATAAATTTTCAGTTTATATTTCTTACAAAAGCCCTAGGAAACTATTTTGCTTATGCTAATTAACACACACTAGAGTGTTCCACTCAAAGATTAAGACCAAAAGAAAATCTAAAATATGAAACAAAAACACTTTTTATAAAAATCTACCTAGGTTTTCATATACCTTAAGTCTCCACAATCTATCTATCCAGTCCTCATGACACATCCCACATTTCTTTTGAAAAGGAGTCATAGTCACCTTATTAAAATTTCTAACATAGCACAAAAGTATCACAAACTTTAGAATACTCTAGCTACTGTTTTGAGTAACACTATGCTTTAGATGCAGATGTACAATAATAAAATCCTATCAGAGAACAATTAAACTGACTTATCTGAGTAAAATATAATAATAAAGAAAGGTAGACTTACAATAACATTTCTGAAAGTATAGTCTGAGGTTTCATGGAAATTCCCAAAATGTTATAAGGGAATCCACAAACTTCAAAACTATTTTTATAATATGAAGATAGTGTACTAATTGCAGTATTTGCCTTTATAACTTCCATTCTCTCATAAGTATACAGTAGAGGTTTCTCAGGACTATACAATATATGATATTGGATCAGATTACACATAATAGCAGACATGAAAATTCAGCTGTCTTTCTTTAAATTTATCTATGAAAGAAATTTCCAAAAATGTGAATCAGTGAAACATCCCACTAAATTTATACTTGTGAAATATGAACTTATTTTTTATAAATATGTTATTTATATAAGCAAATATTGAGTTCATTAATGTTTTTTAAAACTTTTTTCAACTTATAAATCAGTGAGCTTTAAATATTAGTATAAATGTCAATAAACATAGCCATTTAAGCAAAAGCTCTTTGATACAACAGATAGTTTTGAATTTGTGACACTTTACTGAGATCAAAATGTTTGAGAACCATTGATTTAGATACACATAACAACACAGCTACTGTACAGCTGTTGCTATGCAGCAGTGGGGAAATGGACCCCTCAACAGACTGAACATAAAAAAGCAAGGAAAGGCTACAGGAGTGGGACAGGACTTCCTAAACATAATCTCAGTTGCATAGAAAATAGTGGCAAGAATCAACAGATGAAATTCCAAAGACTAGAGCTTTTGTACAGCAAAAGATTTAACCAATAGAATGAAGAGACAATCTACAAAGTGGAAAAAAATTAATTGCTATTCCTAAATCAGAGGGCTAATGTCCAGAACACACAATGAACTCAGTAAAATGGAACCACCTAAAATTAAAGACCCAGTCAAGAAATGGGCAAGACAAATAAACAGACACATTACAGAGGAAGAAATACAAGTGGTCAACAATCTTATGAAAAAGTGTTAAACATCTCTGGCCCTTAAAGAAAAACAAATTAAAACTACACTAAGAATCTACCTTACTCTGGAAAGTATGGCAATTAAGAAATCAAACAATAGCTAGTGCTGGCATGGCTGTAGTGAAATAGGAACCCACCTTCACTGTTGGTAAGAATGCAAACCAGTACATTTCAACCATTATGGAAATCAATACAGAGATTTCTCAAAGAATTAGAACTAGATATTCCATGTGACCTAGCTATTCCCCTGCTAGATATCATCCTTAAAGAGCTAAAGTCATCATATTACAATGATAGTCACACATGAATTTTTATAGCATCACAATTTGTAACCGGTAAATCTTGTATAGCTAAATCATGCAATAACTAAATATTTTATCCAGAAAACAGCCTGTATATGCATCAGCAGATGACTGGATAAAGGAAACCTGATATCTATTTATAATGGAAGGTACTAAGCTATAAAAAAGGACAAATTCGAGGTTATTTGTGGGAAAATTAATGCATCTGGGAAATATAATATTGAATGAAATAAATCAGACATGCAAATTTGACTACCTCTTGGTTTCCCTCATATGAGTGAGACAAAGTCTAAACAAAGCAGACGGTAAAAGATGGGTAGAAAGGAAAAAGCGTTCAGATCTCATCCAAGAGGGAAAGTGTTCAAAAATAAGTAGAGGAATAAAGGAGAGCGGAAGGGGAAATGAGAGGAATAAATGCCAGTGAAGAAGAAGGAGGAGGAGAGGAGGAGGAAGAGGAGGAGGAGGAGGAGGAAGAAAACAAAGAGGAGAAGAAGGAGAAGGACAAGGAGAAAAAGAAGGAAGGATTTCCATTCAAGATTAACACCAGAATTTTTCATTCTACTTCTAATTAAGAATTCATCTTTTCAGTTCTAGTCATCTATGCCTTAATAAGACCATTTTTACAAACTTATGTTCACTGAATAGAAGACATAAATTTGTTATTTTAAGGCTCAAAATTTTGTAAATAAACACAGTTTTATTATAGGCAGTAATTTTAATTCTTTATTGCATATACAAACTCAAATATTAATAAAATAAGATAATGTAAATAACTATTTACAACAAAAATAGACATAAGAAAATTAATATATTGCCCTATACCAGTAACACCAGTTTTAAATGAGAATTTCAAAATTTTACATCCAACTGTGAAAAATTACAAAATATTTGAGAATAATGTAAAGACTGGAATGAAACTTATCTGAATGAAAGTTTAAAGTGTGTATATAAAATTAATAGATTTATTTAAGTCACCAATATTGGTTATAACTTTAAAACTTTAAAATCCTATATGTCATATGGACAATTCTACAAAATACTTAGGAATAAACATCAAAAAGGAGTAGGAGCTACATGACAAAAAGTAAATGTAAAAGAAGATAAAACAATGAAATTCATTAATATTTATCCATATTGTTTGATGGGAATGTGTGATATTAAAGTCCATACCCATGGAGCTGAGATTTAGCTCAGTGACATAAGTGCCCACATGGCAAGTGCGAGGCCATGAATTTGATCCCCAGTACCAAAAAAATAATAAAATAAAAATAAAAATGTTAAAGATAAAGTCTATATTCATTTTTTTACAACTTGTTGTGATTCAACCATCTTCACAGGAGTTGGGGAAAGAAAAATTACTTTAACTTTGTGCAGAAAATAACTGGGGGGGGGCAGAATCCAAGATGGCCAACTGAGTGGTAGCATGATACGAGAGCCTCTCTGAAGAGAAAACAACTCAGATGCTAGAATCTAACAGCACAGAGAAAGCCAGACAAAAGGAAAAGAATTCTTACAACCCAGGAAGAAATTGAGGAAAAAGAAAAAGAAAAAAGAAAAAAAGAAAGAAAGAAGAAGAAGCGTGGATGGAGGGCTGGAATTGGGCAAGCTCTAGTCACTGTACCAGGCATGTCTTAGGGACAGGCAACTCACGGTTGAGCTGAGGTTGCGGTCCTTCTGAGAGTGGGGGTTGGTGAGTTCCAGAACCTCAGCTGGAGGAGGCACTGCAGCAGGGAGTGGAAACAGCGAGTTCAGCTGCATGAACTTTGGTGAGTGATGGCAACTGGTTCCCCAGAGAGGAATAACCAGCTAGATGGCATTTTGGAGTTGGGCAGGGCCGGCTTAAATCAAAACCCAAGGTGCTGTTGGTTGACAGCTCCTGGTCCAAAGCAGACTGTTGGGATCTGCTTGGGCTGGGTCAGGTCCCTGGTTGGGACCCAATAGCCAGGGACGAGGCTGTTCTGAGCCAGTGGCATCCCCAGGGAACACACAAACGTGCTGAAGCCTCCACTGGGTGATGGACATAGGGGGAGGGGCCAGCTCACAGCGTGCACCTCACAGATTGGCAGCGGACTGGGGGAGGGCGGCACTTCCCTAGACAGTGTACTGCAGAAAAACTGTGGGCAGTGCAAGGGGCCCAGAGACCCCCACCACCCACCCATCTGAAGGGGATTGGAAACATGACAAGACTGAGAAACAGCAAAAGCCTCCAACCTCCGAACCAGGGAAAGTAAGTCCAGTAGAGGTAAAGGCAGAGGAGATCGAGGGCAGCAAACATGCAACATGAGGCCAGACACAGCCTCATCAGAAATAAAGAAATATTTCCATGACCTTATCAATGAATTTAAATCTGAAATTCTAACTCAGGTGAAGCAAGATATAAGAAGATTATTAGAATAAATCCTGGGTACTCCTCAAGTAGACACAAATGAAAGAATGGAGGAACCCAGAAAAAGGAGAGAAGCCTTTGATGAAGAATGTAAACAAAATCTAGAATACATGAAATGGATCCAAAGAGAATATCAGGAAATTAAAAACTCCATTGAAACCTGGCAAAACTTCTTGACTAAAGCTAAAGACAGACTTTCAAAACTTGGAGATTTACAATATATGATTGTGAAAGGATCTCTAAAAATAACAAGGAACCAGCAAGCAATGATACAAAGACTAGAAGATGACAAGAGGATTTATAACCTAAGAATAAAAAATGTGAAGAAGATACAGCAACAAATACAAATGTAACAAAAAGTCTATTCACAGAAATAATTAAGGAAAACTTCCCAAACATAGGTAATGGAAGTGAAGTTCAGATAAATGAGGCATACAGAACTCCAGCCAGCTACAACCAAAACAGATTTATACCCAGACATATAATAATCAGGATCCCAGAAATCCATCACAAGAACAGAATATTAAAAGCAGTCAGAGAAAAGAAACAGAATACCTATAAAGGAAAACTCATCAAAATCACAGCAGACTTCTAGATGCAAACCATCAAATCAAGAAGAGCTTGGAGTGAAATATTTCAAGCCCTGAAAGAAAATAACCTCCAACCCAGATTGATGTACCCTGCAAAACTGTCTTTCAAAATTAATGGAGAGACAAGATATTTCCATGACAAAGAGGAACTGGGGGAGTTTGTGACCACCAATCCAACCCTGCAAAGAATATTGAAGGACATTCTAGAGAGAGAGAAGAAAATCACTAGGGTTCCAGGAACAATGGCAGAAAGGCCTCAAAGAAAGGTGCAGACAGTAGAATGAAGGAGAAAAGTAAACAACAATGGCAGAAAAATAGCATAGCAGAGATTAGACAGAGAAGATTGGTTATACCACTGTTTTATCTTGACTGAATTTATTTGAATCCGGTATACTTGAGAGTATCAAGTCTGAGAGTAGAGGCAACTACTCTGAAGATGACAAGATTCAATAGGATACCCATTCTGGTTTTATTATTAACTGCCTTTGAAGTCCTATAATATCTCCAATTTTTAGTTTTTATTAAAAGTATAGTGCAATGCTAAGTTTAATTATACTATGTGTAATTATGCTAAGTTTCATTATACAATTTTATTGAAAATAACAAGAGACATCATAGTAACTATGGTAGGTCACCTAGTATTGTGGTTTTATATGTCCTTTTCATTTCGTGTTTCTCTAGGAATTTGTGTTGTTGACTTGTTTTGATTTGTTTCTCCCTCTACTCCAGAAAGGCTAGGTACACATGTAGATACTTATACATGTGTAGAATTTCTAATCTACAAGAATAGATTATATTTATTGTAAAGGAAAAAAGAGAGGAAAAGAAAGTATTCTAAATGGTATAACTGCATGTATGTTTAAGTGTGTAGGACTGATAACCATATTACTAAGTTTTTGTTGGATAGATGAACAGAACTGGTTGCAGTCTCACCATTTGATATCCACTTTGTAGGCTTTACTTTTGTAACTTGAACAACTACTTCTAAGAGGTAAATATGTAATTATCAACTAGTGATTTCTTACTGATTACTACTTATGGTTTTTTGTTTTATTTTGTTTTGCTTTGTTTTTGAAATTTTGTATTATTTCTACCCTCTTTCTGTTTCAATTTTTTTCTTTAAATAAGTAATAATAATAATAAAATAAAATTTGGGGCTGGGAATTTAGCTCAGTGGCATAGGTGCTTGCCTGGCAAATGAAAGTTTATGAGTTTGATGCCCATTACCATAAAAAATTTTTTAAATAAATAAATACATAATAAAGTTAAAAAAATAACTGAGTACCATCAAGAAAAAAAATAAAATAACACAACAGGAGTAACAAGTTTACTTCCAGCAAAATCTATTTCCTAGTCTTCTGCTGATCTTACCTATCAGAACACTTGGTCCACCTGACACCTTGCTTTTTTAAATTGAGCTATAACATTTGGCAGATGCTGAAGAACACACACACACACACACACACACTCACAGACACACACACAGAAACACACACACAGAAACACACACACAGAAACACACACACACAGACACACACACACTCAGACACACACACACAGACACACACACAGACACACACACTCAGACATACACTATTACCCTCCCAAACTAGCTACTCTTTCTTGTATTTTATGGATGTCAAAGTGAGATTTAGGCATATCAGGCAACTTTTCCCCAGGTTCCACAACTAATATGAAGTTTAACTGTATCCAAATCTGAATGGGAAGGGGAAGACACACTTTATGCACACCACATTGCTGTTCTACCACAATACTTCAGCACACTCAGTGGGGCATCATGCCTAAGAAGAGGATGATGCAGGGCCAGGATTTACATGTTGCTGCCTGAGTTTGTTCTCAAAAGGATGAATTTCATGAGGAAAAACTGCTCTCTCTCTCTTTCCTGTATAAATCTTCATTCAATTAAAACTTTCAAATTTATGCCTATTGCTTCTCTGGATTCTTTCAAATTGGCCCAACCATTATATTCACTGGAAAGCTGCCTCAAATCTTCACACTAAACAGTTTGGTACATTTTGTACAATGGAAGATATGATTCATCCCTTTGGCTTTAACAGCAATCTGCAAATGCCCATTTGAAGTCTGGTTTTCTAAAGGACAGCCTTAAATGCTTACAATACATAACACAGAATTGCTACATTGTACATTTTTACCAGATGGAGAAACAGGCAGAAGATAATTTCTCTAGTCTGACCCTTGTATCCTATTTCACAGGTAGCTTCCTCTACTCAAGAAAAATAGAATCCACTCCTGCATGCAATAGTGGAATATCTGGATATAAATCATTTATGCATGGATGTAATTATAAACAGTCTTCTCATGTGAATGAGAGCCAAACTCATTCATTTTTCATTCTGAAATTTTCACAGAATATTATTTTTGAAATTACTGAGCTTAGATACCGTGAAGACCTACCAAAAAAAAAGTTTAAGAAGTTTTCTTAGCCATTTTACTCCTTAGAAATCAAATCAAGAGGATATAAGTTATTATTTAATTTTAATCCAGTACTAATTAACCCATTAAATGGTATGATATGGGACTGTAAAAGGAAGTTTTAAGGTTGGTGTTTATTTATTGAAGATCCATCTTAGACAAGGGCATGCTGTCATTAATAAAAACAGAAAAAATTGCTACCTACTGTATAAGAGAGAGTCCAGGCCCCAGTTACCTGGAAAATAATGAATCCTTTGTTTGAATTCCCATAGTTACTTTTTATCCTTTCAGTCCCCTCACTCTTATAATTGGCTGCTTCCCAAATAAACACCCCATAAGAATATAACCTAAATAAATATTTATTTCTTTGGTACAACATATTTAACACATGCTTTTAGACATGCTAAATTCCAACCCTTTTCCTTTGTTTTGAGGAACATGTTAAGATGTCCAGAGTAGAGAATCTAGGTTCATCTCAGAATTGAAATATACTGTACTTCTGCATGGAACTAATTTAGTGATCCTTTGGAAATAGAGTCTCCAATTTACCTTATCAGTATAGATCTTCAATGCTATTTATAGTCTTTGATTTCTAAAACTCATGTTTTCCAAGCTTTTGGCTTATTCATTATCAAGCATCAGACTGGTGAAGCAATGCTGCTAGCCAGCACATCTTGTGTTCATCTTTAGGTAAGGTAAAATAGACCTCACGATTAAACAAGAAGATATATTGTATCATATTACAAGTACATTAACAAGCAGCCTGAAAAATAATTGTCACAATACTTAATGTCAATACTATGAGAATGTATTCATATAAAGGTAAGCAGTGAAGAATGTGCCAGTGAGGTAATAAATGTACCCTGCTGAGTTTCTGTCCTCCATGGAGATCACTCAGTTATTTGGAGGACAGATATATACATTAGAGGGAAAAGAAAATGGCTTCCCTCATGTTACACCTTTTTTTTTTCAAAAACTTCAAATACTGGGACTATATATTATATGTATTTAACTGAAAGGATTCTAGTATTTTAAAATGTCAGTAAATTTCAACATAGTTAAAAATTCATGAGCTTAATAAAATATATTCATTGATGTGGCACATGTGTGTGTCTCAGTAAATACTCAAAGTATAGTAATTTTTTATGTTATTTATTCATTTACAATATACAAAGGTTTCATGTTAGTATCATACCTCAGTGAGGAAAGCTTATCTCTTGTTTCTTTTGTTCAATCCTCCTACATCGTTCTTTTCTCCATGCATTTATGGAATGTGTGTTTTTTTTAGTAACTGCTATTACTCAGACAATGTACGGAGGACTAAAAATCTGAAAATGACTAACTTAGTCATAGTCCTTTATTACACAGGATATATATCTTAACAGAGATGATATAATCATGAAAGTATTCAATAATATTTCTACATGATAAAAATAGTATACTTGGAGCAGGGAGGAGGAGAGTGAACCAGAAGGACTGAGGTCTAAAGATAAGTATGCTGAGAAAAGTGTGTTTCAGAACAGGCCAAAGCTTGAGAGGCAGACGTGTGTGTGTACATAGAGGGGATGCCTTGGGGGTAAAGAGCTGTAAGCCATCAAGGGATCATGAATTATACACAGAGTCTTAAAGGACTTTGGAAATTAGTGAGGTCTTTCAAAGCAGGGAAGTGATGTAAAAACTATTTGACAAAGATTACCAGGGTTTTGGCATAGATGCAGGATTAGAAGAAAGAAAGAATACAAGAAGGATATTTGAGATTCTGATATGATAATGGAGAACATGGAATGACTAAAAATATTCCATCTCACTCCTCCAGAATAAGACCTCAAAAATAAGATCAGCAAAGTAGCAAGGTATTAAAGAAAATACAAAAATTGGTTAAATTCCTAGACACCAATATTCAATGCTCAGAAAAAGAAGTCAGGAAAAAGTTCCATTCATAATAGTCTCAAAGACAGCTACTATTATGGCTTACACCTAAAATGTTCCAAGCAGTGTTATGCATGCAGAGAAAGGGCTTTCAGAAAGTGATTAAACCCTGAGAGCTTTAACCTCATAAAAGCATCAGTTCCCTGATGTGTTCATAGCTGAATGCACTGTTAGGAAGTAGAACATTAAAAGAAGTGGCATTCCTTTTATTGGTGTATTTTTTCTTTGGTTTTCTGTCTCTTTCTGCCTCTTTCAATCTTCCTCTGTCTCTGCCTTCTCACTCTGTCTCTCTCTTCTTTCTATCTCTTCTTTCTCTCTCCTCTCCTCTCTTCTCTTTCCTTTCTCCTGTTCTCTCTCTCTCTCTCTTCTCTCTCTCTCTCTCTCTCTCTCCCTCTCTCTCTCTCTCTCTCTCTCTCTCTCTCTCTCTCTCCCTCCTCTGTCTCTCTTCTCCCTTTCCCCACTTTCTGCAGACTATGAGTTCAATGACTTTTCACTGTCAACCCCTTTGCCATTGCAGCCAGGTGACTATAAATTAAAAACTAAAAATGTGAACCAAGAAACACTGCTTCTCTATTGTGTGTTCCACTGTTTTTTTTTTTTTGTTGTTGTTGTTCCAGGAGTGAAAATCTGACAAATACGCATAGGAATAAATCTAACCAAGTAGATAAAAGAACTAGAGAAGGAAAACTACAAAGCAATGTAAAAAAATTGAGTAAGACACTAAAAGATGGAAAGATATCCCATGTTCATGATAGGTAGAATTAATATTGTTAAAATGATCATATCACTGCAAAGCATCAATAGATTTAGTGCAATTCTCTTCAAAATACCAATTACATTCTTTAAAATATTAGGAAAAGTAGAAGGAACTATTCATAGTGAATTATAAAAGAATTTAAATAACCAAAACAGTCCTGAGTAAACAGAATAACGTTATAAATGTGTGATTCTAACTATAAAAATCTTCAACAAAGCTATAATAACAAAAAGAGCATGGTGCCTTCAGAACACACATAGACCAATGGAATTGAATAGTGGATCCCAAAATAAACCCACAAAGTTACAGGCATTTGATTTTTGATCAGTCTTCCCAAAAATATGTTGAGTAATAGGGAGCTTCCTTAAGATTTCTGCACAGACAAGATTGAAACTTGATCCTTATATGTTAATCTATAAAATCATTGAAAATATGCATTAATCACATACTTGTAAACCCTGAAACTTTGAAAATGATAGAAAAAAACAAAGTAGAAACAGTTCAAGGTATAGATACAGACAACACAATCTTGAATAGGTTTCTAATAGCTTTGGAGATAATAGCAAAAATCACAAAGTTAATAAAAGAAACAATGAACAGAATGGAACAATAGCTTACAAGTTGGGAGAAAACTTTTGTCAGTTACTCTACTAATAGAGGATTAATATACAGAATTATAAAGGATTTAAAACATCCAACATCAAAACAAACAGAAATCCACTCAAATATATGGGAAAATGAACTGAACAAACACATATCAATAAAAAAGGTAAAGATGACCAATAATTATATGAAACAAATAATTCAGTATATTTACTCATCAGGAAAATACCAATGAAAAATTCACCAAGATTCCATTTCAACCCAGTCAGAATGGATATTAAAAATATTTTTAAAAAATGCTAGCTGGGGTGCTTATAAGTAATACAGATTAGTATAACCACTATGGAAATGAATATGAAGATTACTCAAGCAACTAATAATACAAATGTCATAATATCCAGTTACACAACTCTTGGACATATACCAAAGGAATTTAAAGTCATCTTGTTATAGTGACACCTGCATATACATTTTTATCACAGCAAAATTGTCAGCAGACAAGTATAAAGTGGTTACTTTATGTTTTGTATATGATTACATAGAGAGGAAGAAGAGATGTGATTTAAATAGTATAAATATAGATATAAATTTCTCTATATGTAATACTGGATTATTATTCAGTCATAAGGGGCAAGGAAAGCATGCCATTTGGTGGAAAGTGAGCAAAATGGACATTGTCATGTTCACTGAAACAAGGCAGACTCAGAAAGACAAATTTACATGTTTTATCATATGTAAAGAATCTATAAAAAATGATGTAAAAACAGAAGGAATTCTGTTAGAAGAAGAAAGGGAAGAGGGATCAAGAAGGAGAGAGGGTAGCAGGAAGATGGGTGTGATCAAAGTAGGACATAAGCTTGTATAAAAATGTCATAATGTAATCCAATATTCTGTCTAATAGCAAAATCCCTCTTAGATAAAAAGCATATTAAAATAATACAAAGTAAAGGTGACTGGTTCATGAGATAGGATGATGATGTTAACAAAATTTTTAATCTTGCCACTCCTCAGCTCAAAATTTTATTAATAATTTTAAGATATTGATTAAACAGTAACAAAAATTATCTCCATTAATTATCATTTTATTCACCCAATGCTGACAGACTGCTCTATGCTATGTTTCCACATGGAGTCAGAAATAACTAATTTCAGTCATTTTTTGGCTTGAATTCCAGGGCTTTACCTGATATTTCATTCTGTCATTACCTATTCCTTGTACCTATTGAATTCTCCCCCTTAATTAAGAAAAATTTTAAAGTTACCCTGAATAAATTGTATTCATATGCATTCTTCTCATTGGAAAGCATATGTCTTTCATAGAACAGGATGGTATTTCATCTATTCTATATACTTCTTAGACTCTTCTACAAAGTCTGTCTGAATAGCAAATATTTAGAAAATGAGGTAAACAACTCACAAATCATTCTACTTCTTGGTGGATAACTAACAAAGTAAACAAAAGAATCCATAAGAAAAGACAGAGTCATCAATCCAAGGAATCATTTTGAGAGAGGAAGAAGAGGTATTATTTAGATATTTTATATCCATAATAAATTCTATCCAAAAATAAACAGGGAATACTAAAAGTGCAATGAATTAATTCTGTGGACAGTTAATTGCTTACCAGATACTCTGATATGAGTATTCAACTTGTCTGTTTTAACACCCTTAGCTTCTTTCAGTCAAAGAACATTTGTAGAATGACCATTTAACACAGATTCACTTTGAAGCTTCTGATATATATATATATAAAATGAAATACTTTGGTGCAAAAGATACAATACCTTAAATTGAACTTCTAATGAGATTGCTTTCCTTTTAATATAAACCTGAAAATGAATGCCATACATCCTTAACCTTTATATTGAGTATTTCCTAAGCATAAGGTTGAATATCTATAACCAGGATCACAGCAACAACAGACTTCAATATTTTACTCCCAGGAAATCCCTTTCTTCATCCCAAATGCAAACCTCTGTTCTACTCATAACTGAGGGAAAAAACTGGGTTTGTGCAAGTGGAGAACTAATCTCATTGCAACATTTACTAATCTGTCATTAACTAAAATTAAGTTGGCATAGAGTGCTATTGTCTAATTTACAGAAAGATTAGTACATGGAATGCATAGTATATCCCCTGTGTTTAGTGAAAAGTTGATTCAATTTTATTTGCTATTTATCTGATTTCTGTTGATCTAGGATTACTCACAAGTTCACTAGAATTATGCACGGAGCTTCAATATTAGTACTCATGGACTCCAGACAAAACTTATACAAACTGATCAATTCATGGACATTGATTGTCAGTTCTCACTTCACATTGCTCTTAAATGACTAAAGTTATATAGCAGGATTATAACAAAACTTCGACTATTAATAAATCTAATATTTAAATGATAATTTTGTATCAAAATCATTGATTAAACTTACAGTAAATAACCCTTTAGCTAACAAATTTAGGAGTTGTTGATATTTTGGCAATTTGACATTTCTACTGACCCTTTCTATCATGTATGTTCATTCACTTATTATGGAAATAGGTCTTGAATGCTTCCTGTATGCCATTTTGCAGGATCAGATCTTCAGACCAATTCATCAGAAAAGGCAAGACCTTACTCCAAACATGGTTACATTCTCCTGAGAGGACAGGCTCAGTAAAGACTAACAATAACATGAACGAGAGTTCAAATAAATGAATGTATCCCAAAAGATCAAAAGAGTGTGTATGATAGTCACTGAGTATAAAAGTAGAACAATAGTTAAAAATAATGCTCAAGAAACCCCTGTGAAGAGACAAAATATGAAATAGGTCATAAGTGACAAAATGGAGTTATCTATGCCAAGACTCGGGACAAAGCCTTGCATTCAAGAAATCATCTAAACCATCTTAAGAACCCAGGTGTCATCTCAGAGAAAAAAAAAAGTTAATATGTTTGTGGATGACCATGCATGGTAGTTCTTACTGTCAGAATAATGCGGTGAGAGAATGCATATGTGCATATTGAAAAATTTAGAAGTTAACTAAATGGAATTTTTGTTTTTATCTTGCAGCGATTGGTACAATGTATAATACAATTGATTTATAAATGTTTCTTATTAAATATTACCATTGCAGTTTTAAAAGTGTATGTAGTTGGGCATAAAGAATGAATACTTTAACTCATTAAACCTTGATCCCATAAATTAGCATTGTCTGCTAAAATAGGTTATCTTCATTTTAGAGTAAAGAGACTAGTTTAGCTGTAACTTCCCTTAAGTTCTCAGTAAGTAGCAGCAGAAGTATGTCAATTTTTATATCTGGACAAACTAGGTTGTAATCTATATCTGCTATACATTTTGTACCTTTGTGCAACATGTCTTATGCTAGGTTGTAATCTATATCTGCTACACATTTTGTACCTCTGTGCAACATGTCTTATGTTTTTCGTCTTAATTTATTAAGGTTTCTGTAAATGTTGAAAGAAATGACAGATAAAACATCTTTTATTTTTTTCTTTCTCCATAAACATTATTTTCTCCATGAAAACCTTTCCCGTAGTAATAGCTGATACTAATGTCATGTATCAGGTACAAGTTTAGTCAAAAAAATTATATGCCTTATTGAACAAATTAAGTTCTATTCAAACAATATATTTGTAATCATTTTCAACCTCAAGTTAGCTAAGACGCGTAGGAATTTACAGGACTTGCTTGCTGTTCGATAACCCCATGCTCGTCAATTGTATTTCCCCCATCTCTGTGGTAGAGCTCTCAGCACAGCAGTTAGGAAAAGCTTTTACTGTGCACTGCAACTTTATCAATTCTGAGTCTCAGTCATCATGCTGGTCTCCTGCTGTGGTATACATCAGATTCAAGTTCTGCGTTCTTGACATGAAAATCATAACACAGCACTTACATTTTTGTTGTGTAAAATTTGTCTTCCCTTATCCACAACACCAGCATAAAAGTTGGTTTGATTTTCAAGTGGGGAAAATTATTCACTCTTTCCAGTTTTATCAAATAGCACACTTTTGGAATTTATGATGTTTCCATCCTATAAAGGGCTACATTCTGAAGTTTGAATAGAGAATAGTTTTGAATGTACATTGTTTCCTATGTGCCAGCAACATTGGTATCTTCTGGAAACTTATTAGAAATGCATAAATTCAGACCCTGCTGGGTCTATTGACTAAGATTCTGCATTTTAATAAGAACCCCTAAAGTGACTTCTATGAACAATAAATACTGGGAAGTGGCAGCCTAGAAGACCACAAGGATAAACGCTCCACTTGATCACACAGAGTGGAATGTTAGGAGATGCCTTTGGAGGAGTGAAACCACTCAACATTGCAGGAGATGTCCGTAATCCACATATATTATGCACCTTGTATGCTTGGGTACTAATCTGATTTTTATGTGTATTAATATTTACTCTGTCAATAAGCCCACAGGGCATCTTATATCATCATCACCTTTAATATAGAAGTGAAACCCTGAAGCCCTAGCAGTTAAGTGACTTTGCTAAACTTAAGTAGGAGGGAGACCACAGGCCTGAATTAAAAACTCAGGCAGCTTGGCTCCAAGTCTACATTCTTCACCATTATCTTGTTTTTATTCTTTCTGAATAAATATTTTCAATTTTTTTGGTCCACATTACCTGGTCCTTTGCTGGTATTCAGTAATCAAAGTGAATAAAGCCCTAAATTTAGGTAAATGCATTTTATAAGAGTCTTCACTGACACAATTAAATCTATTTTACCTTCCTTTAAAATAGAAAGAATCAATCATTCTGAGTGAAAAAAATTATGGAATTCATCAATATCTATATTTTTACTACTTTCATTTTTAATTTTTTTCTCTTATTTGATAGATAATAATATTACTTATTTATGTAGGTATTTCAGGTAATTGTAACCACATGTATGTCCTTGTTTTATTTGACAAGAATTTTTATTGCGACTTTGAGTTTTGTAAATTTGTTCTTAGGTAAATCCACTCAACTGATAGTCTTCAAGCCTGAAGCATTCAGAACCATTGGGAATCTTTGATTTTGAACCCTATGCAAAGTTTCTGAACCAGCAGGTCTGTAGTGGAGCTTGCTTATTTCATTTCTAATGAGTTTCAGGAGGTGCTAATGTTCTTAATACTAGGAACACACTTTGAAAACCTCTGCGGGGAATAATCTGTCCTTGTTCTTTGTATTTCCTTATATGTTTCTGGTTCTTATTTTGGCTGAGATCATTCTAAGGCACTGTCCAGAGGTAGAAGCACTGATCTAAATGCAGGTTTTGTGTATGAATGAAGAGGTAAGACAGAGATGAGGGAGCACCATGAAATATGTAACACAAAGGGATATGATTTCAAGACATGTCTTTTCTCATTTTTATTTATCTTTTCTGTAGGAAAAAAAAAGGTCCCAGCATTCAGAAGACAGAACTGAATTTGTGTGATTTTAAACTAACAGAATTCTGTTATGTTATTAGCTCTTGGAATTTTCCCTCTCTGCAATGCTTTAGAGTCCAATTGTGATTTGTGTTTATTTTTTGAGGAAAAGCAGTGAAAATCCAGTTATTTCTCAATACCTTGATTACTAATAAACATGACTTCTCCATAAGACTGTATATAAGTGAAACAATTGGGATTACCATGGGCTGTAGACTATCGAGATTCTCAGAAAAGGTACTCACTCACCTGCCTAGGTTTAGGAAGTAAGAGGCAGCGTGTCACTACCACATCCCGTGCTGGGACAAAGAGTGGCAGTGTGTATGTGTGGCATTATGAACTTCTTCAATTCCAGTTGCTGAGAATATGTTCAGTAAATGTTCACAGAGTGTTTAATAGTTCTGGAAAAGCAAAGACCTTTTCAGGACCTTTAATTAAATTACCAAAACAGTGTGTACTTCGGTGTTCTGCTGGAAACACAAAGGGTTATGGCATGGACCTCAATCGACATACATCTCCCTTCTTTGTCTTGAAACAGTAGTAACAGTTTGCATTATTGAATAAAACTTTCTGGGCAAACAAAACTCTTCATGGATGCTTTTAGTGTTTTATTTCATATAATTCTGAAAACCATAAACTTTTAAAATGTGTAGAATTTATCTGTATTTTAAAATGAAATGGTTTGCATTTCAGGCTCGAAATTTTTAAATCACTTAGTGAGATTTCATAACTAATAGTTTGACCAAGTTACAAATTTAGACAGTTTTCAGTGGCAATAACTTTTTGTTAATGAAGATAGCTATCTTGAACACTAGTTCTATTACTTTTCGGTAAATATTCTACAAAAACATTCACTGGATACATGTTTGAAGGAACAAAGGTGTAGGAAACAGAACATATTGTTTTGAGCAGTTAGAATTCCCCAGATGCATTGGTGGACTAAATAAATAAATAAATAATACAGGGAAATAATTTCCAACCTATTAAATATGCCAAATTTGGGTCTAAGGACACTGAAAAATGGACTCAAAGAGCATGGAATTGAAGAGTAGGAAAGTTTTTGAAGAAAAAGCCCCTGAGAGGCAGAAAGGTCCTGAAAATTGGTTGCAAATGAAATATTTTTGTAGGGGTTTTTAATACAGTAATATCACATCACAGTCAAACTGTAATCAAATGATAGGATTACAGTTATCATTATTTGGTTGATTTTGACCTAATAGAAAAACAAGGTATGTAGCACAGAGAAGACTGAAAGCATTTCTGGAAGAGGAAGGAGGGAGGGTTGCAGTGTTCTGGTCATCTAAATCTTTATTAGGCTGTTTCTATGAGTTTGTTACATTTTTTTCAGGTTCACTGGATAAGGTGGTGCTAGTTAGAGTAGAGCTTTGAGCTATTGTTTATCTCTACTGAGGCTTCCAGATTTAGCCATGGTGTCTCCATTCTGGGGCCAAGTTTCTATCACCTCAGTCTGTGACCACAGGTTTGGATTGTTTGACCTCCATTCTGACTCTATCTTGGGCCTTTGTAACTGCCTGTTGATCTTTATCTAATTTACCCCTCTGCAGTGTGTGTGTGTGTGTGTGTGTGTGTGTGTGTGTGTGTGTAAAAACCCAAGATTCATTAACTTAGTAACAACCATTTATTAACTCATATCTGGAATAGGCTGGACTCAGCTGGGATATTTTGTTTGGTGTATTATTGGCTGGAGCTACAGGTATCTAGAAGGATCAACTATTTGTAAACACTGTGATGGCTCCCAGTCAATGAGAGTTGAGTCTCGATGGCTCTCAGGTTAATTAACTAAAGCACTGCAGTTTTCTCTCAACTATCTTCTTATATAGTGTTATTATTGATACATTGTGTCAACTTGAGAAGTTCAGAAGTTTAACAGAGAGACTCAGCAGGGAGCCAAGATTCTTTGTAAATATTGTCATCTTGTGCAAGGGGAGTACACAGAGATTTTGTGGGTGCTCCAACGCCCTGGGGTAAGGGAAGGGTACCTGTGTACAATATAAGGGAGGAAGAGGGGCTTGTTCCCCACTTTTGCTCTGGTGCTCCCTTGAAGAGTTGCCCCAGTGCCATCCCACACTCCTTGGAACAAGCTAATTATGTAGTGAAATCTCTACAAACAGTGAGCTAAAAAAACAAAAAAACAAACAAACAAAAAAAAACCTTTTCTTTCCTTCATTTTGGGTGTCAGGTATTTTGTCCCAGAAATAAGAGAAAAGTAACCAAGACACATAGTGTGAGTTTTTTTCAGCCTTGGAAATGGAGGGTGGGTGATTGGAAGATACAACTTTCTTAAAGATCTGTATAAAGTTCATTCTCAGAAGTTACAAAGAGTCATGTGTACCTAATTCTGTCAGTCATATGCTACCTTAATTCAAACTCAAGAGAAGAAATTTGAGCCAATTTCAATTCATCAGTTACAAAATGTACTAATCCCTGCTGAGACTATCAAAAGTCTTATGTCACTACAACATCAAAATCAAGTATCAATGTTTACATCATGTCTAGAGATGAATGAAGTGCTCTCATTTGACTTTACAGTCATTCATCTGCAAATGCAAATGCTTGTAGGCTAAAACAAGTTATTTGCCTCCAATAAAAAAAGTCAGTTGAGAAACAGTGATAGAATAACCATAAAAGACTGTTCTAGTCAACAGGAGTCAGCAGAAGGCAAAAGTCACACAATCCCATAATCACAAGGGGAATCCATATTTGTCAGGAAAGAAACCTTGTGGAGAAACCTATGGTGCTTCTGTGAGTATACAGAGCTTATCAGCCTGACAATTTGATAGGGAATCTAGGTAACAGAGCTGGAAAAAAACAGACTAGTGGAAGATTCCAGTACCATTGGGTTTAGCCCTTGCCACGGTAAAATGCCAACTTCAGCAGAACACATCCAGAATCTATGCAGAGGTCTTGCAAATTGATGACCGTTGATTCAGTAAAACCATTATTCCTTTTTTTTATTTCTGCCTTTTAAAAATGATCCAAATGAATTCTATTACTGAAGTAGGTGATCCATGCATTTAAAATTCTTCTTGAATGTAGCACTGTTTTTCTTTTAACATCATGGCATCTTTCAAATTCTTATATATAGTTCATTCAGCCTGTCAACTGAGCACTAGCACATCCTGTACTATGCTATTTTCATCTGATTCCATTATTTTCTTCACTCCAGATTGAACCCAGGGCCTTTACACTGACCCCCAGCTTTAGCCCTATTACTTTCTTCTTTTGAGGTAGAGCCGTATTTTCCTCTGTCTTGCCCAGGTTGGGCTCCAACATGCTCATCTCCAGCTTAATCTCCGAGAGTATGCCATTACCCTTGGCTTTGCAACCATGTCTTGGCCTTGAGAAGAATACACAGAATTAGATATGCCTGGTCAACTTTATGCTAATAATTTCCAAAGGAAGGATGGGAAATAACTGTGGAGAAGAATGAGAGACGCTTGCAGAAATAGATTCTTTTTGGTACATAATGGCAAGACTGTTAATTAACTTCAACATTAAACAGATTGCTCATATATAGGGATTTCTGAGTCTTTAACAAGCATTTACTAAGAGGTTACTTCTTTTCTTTAATAAATATGAAATATGTTCATTAATATTTTCTCTAATGTCAAATTTAGGATGTTGTACATAAATAGCTGTGTGTCATCACATTGATTAAAGTCTTAGTGTTGTATAATTTATTATTTTCAAAGTAACAGTCTATGTATATAATTCATTTGATTTGCATTTTATATTCAGTAGGATTTTCCATTAACATGAATTATAAAGCATGGAGGGAAATCGTTTTACAATCTTCCTTGTTTTCAACTCAGGAAAATGTAATTGCACATAAGGATCTTTCAGTTTCAGTAAAATCAGACACAAGTTGCCTTACTTTCTCTTTGTTGCAACAACAACACTTGACACCCACATATTAAAGGAATAAAAGTTTATTTTATCTGAAAGTTAGCAGAGATTTTTGTTCACAGTTGCCTGGTTCCAAGGAAAAGCAAAAAGGCAGAGGGAATACAGAGGAAAAACAATCCATGGCATGGCACACAGGAAGAAGCAAGCTTTTTTTTTTTTCTTCTTTCCTTTTTTTTTTTTAAATAGGGTTTTGCTATGAATTTCAGACTGGTCATGAATTCACTATGTAGCCCAGGCTGCCTTTCAAATCACAGCAACCTTCCTGTATCACCCTTCGCAGATCTGATATAATAGGCATGTGCCACCACACACAGCACATCTTTCCTTTTTAACTTTATCCAGGCTATAAACGTATTGGTTGGTGCTAACCACACCAAGGGTAGGTCTTCTCTCTTCAGTAAGTTTGTCATCCACAACCAGAATAATTCTAACCTAATCAGTAAATAAGTTCAGTGTTATATGACCACAATTCAGTCACTCATGAAAGCCAAACTATGAGCGCATGAAGTTTAGGGGGACATCCAGGTATAATCCATAACAAAAGCACTTATATTAAATGTATATTAATTGCCTACAATGCTATAACTATGAGATAAATGCAAAAGAAATAGTGAAAGACAATGGAAAGTGAGAATATTGAGAGCAGTTGATAGAGTTTATATTCTGATTTGGCCTTTGTTGAAATTACTGGCCTAGATTTCTGCATTTATTGACTTGGATATTCATAATTATTTTACCAATTTATAGGTTTGAGATTATATGTATAAAGTTTGGCATTTATAAGTTATCCTGAAATTTTATGTAAGGACATACTGACTTACCAGGCAGGTTTTAAATTTAGTCAGTCCATTGTTTTAAAATTAAAGACACCATTTGACACAAAATGTAAGAATTAAGCAAATGATGTCTGACAATAAATCATGATATACTGCTACATGTGTATTCTTTGAAGCATACAAAAGTAAATTAAAGAAATACAAAATCATCTGCTTTGGTTCAATCTACCTCTCATTACATACACGTTCTTAAACTTTCAGTTGAATGATTATTTGTGCTTTATCTGCTTTATCTACAAAATAATCTTAGTGTTGTGTAATATGACTGCTATGATCACACTATTCTGCAATATGTGCATATCAAAAAACACTATTTTATATGTAGGACAATTTCAAGGACAATTTTGACACTGTAACATACTAGAACTATTAATTTAATCAGATTCTTAAAACTGGCTCTCTAATTTAATGTTTTGGCCTAATGCACTTAATTTTTCTGAACTGACCATCAGTGTTCTGGGTCTAACTTTTAGTGTGTATATGTATTCAATTCTCAAAAATGAATGTATACTTTAAGTGTTTTTGAATTGGGATGTACCCAAATGAACTGGACAATTTTGAGAGGACATACAGAATAAGCAAGGTATGAGGTAACTCTCTGAAGTTAGAGAGACATAGGGCAAATAACAATGGGCAAAGTTTATAGAGCTTGAACATGTGCCCAGTGAAGAACAAGAAACACCAGAGGAAAATATTTTTGATGGGAAAAATGTGAGATTGAAAGTATGTACAATTTCCAGAGAGAGAAAGAAGGGCGGCAGAGAGAATACACAAAAGCCAGGCTGATACGAGTGGTAGATGAGAGAAGTTGATGAATATGAAATGTTCAGAATAATCAATAGTGGCATGAAAGTTAAAGGAAAAGTGACAGTGATTAATATTAAGAGTTAATATTAACAAGCATATGTTCAGAGAAGAATAAGCTAAAACTGATTTTCTTTTATGTTGATAAAGCAAATGCTTACTTGGAACTTTTAATTTTAGCATTACTCAACATGTTGTAGATACAATCTAAACATGTAAGTTATTGCAGGAACAAGAGAAGTTATAATATGCCTGGATGTTTAAGGTCAAATCATAATTTCCATAATATACCATAGCCTTATATTTTTTAATTGTCAGAATTTAAAGTATTGTCTGTGTAATGGTAGTAGGCCAGGAAACAAAATTATGCTCAGTCCCTAGTTCTTTCAGTTTCTAGGTGTGCAGCTTTAGATAAATAACTGAAGTTTTTTAAAACATGAATTCATGTTATATTTATGATTTTCCAAGAATATATATATATATATATATATATATATATATATATATGATTATTGACTTCCAAAGTTAATATGATGTGTCTGATATCTACAGTTTCCAAAGCACATTATATTGGGTAAACTGCTATACTCTCCAAGTCTCATTTTACTGACCTGAAAAACATTGAAAATGTTATCTGTTTTGACTAATGAGTTAAATATGGAGCACAACTGAGTTAGTTAATATGAAAGTGCTTTGAAAATGGCAAGTGCTATATAAATATAAAGCACAATTATTATAAATTATCACAGATTTATTTGCTATGTCTTGGCACAATAAGTGGAAAAGACTGAAGTTTTAACTGAGAAGAAGGAGGAATGGTAACCTTTCTCATGGAGGATAAACCAGAATTTATGTTCTATAGTGCTGCAGTTAATTGATTGGGGTTGGATGTGTTGCGTAATTAAGTTCAGCAACATTTGGCAACTTTCGAACACTTGTCACATTTAATGGCTTACAATGAACTGAGATTTAGAGAGAATGTAAACTTTTGTATGACCTACAGATAGATGAAAAACAAATACGTTACAGTTGTTGGGAATGTATGAGAAGTGAACATGTTGAACTCTGGAAAAAAAGAGAAAGTTTAGAACACAGTTCATAAAATCATAAACTGAGGTGCCCAGTTCAAAACTAATGAAATTTCCCATTTTGTACACAGAATAGTTCATACCTACAAAATACAAACGTTGGCTACCCATTTATCTCATCTTCTCTCCTTTTCTTCTTCCCTTCTGCCCTCCTTCCCTCTCTTATTTTCTTCATGGAGACCTTACAAATCTCTATAGCTATAATAATGATTGAATAATTTTCATCAACTCTGCATGTTTGGTAAGGAATAATATGGTACAATGTAAAGAGTATTAGATATAGAAAAAGATAGGCCCTCTGTTTAAATTCTCCCTTAATCATACTGAGACTTCTTTTCCTCATCTGTAAAACTGTAATATTTACTTCTACCTAAAATGCTCAAGGAAATGTCCTGCAACAGTGTCTAACTTGTTTCATAAATGTATTTTTTTTCTTTTTTCCCTTCCTCAAGTTATGCTCTATATCTTCTTCACTAAATTTGGTGTGACCAATAAAAGTTCTGCACATTTTACTCTTTGGATTAAAACTCTAGAGACTTTTCTGGTTTTTTGTTTAACTACTGGGATTCTTATTCCTCTGTCTTGTACTTAGGAACTTGCTTTTGTAGCTTTTAAATATGAAACTCACAAACCCTTTGGATATGGTGTTTACTTCAAAAGCTAGTGATCATATTGGATAATCAGAAAATAAGCACAGTTATTTTAAAATTAATTAATTTAGTTATTTACTAGCATGCTTCTTGATAGACAATAATGTATATAAAGTTACTTGATGTTTATAAAGTAACCCAGACTTTCAAGAAAGTTTTGAGTGACTATTATAATGAAATAAATACTAGGTAAAATACTAATGAGAAATTTTCATTTTACTGACACTTTGACAAATATTAATGCTTTTGAGAAGACACAGTTGTGACATGGTTGTAGATAAACACATAATCAGAACCATTACTGCCTAGTTTGTAGCTTGGATTTACATCTTTGGAACTAGGGGCAAAATATGATCAGAAGGTGTCTTAGTTGCTTTTTACTCATTGTTGAGACAAAATTCCTGATGCCCAAAGTTAAGGAAAGGTTTATTTATTACAGTTCTTGGAGGATTTAGTCCCTACTCCATTGGCTCCAAGGCAGTATGACATGGACATGACTGAATCACTGGCCACAAACAGCAAGGTATGAACCAGAAAGAGAGGAAGACACACTTTCTTCTTGCAATTACATCAAATCTTGGTTCCACCCAGGTGGGTGATACATTTACACCACCAATCCAAGAGCTAGACAATGAGCCAATGGCAAATGCTAGATTTGGCCATGCACATGATTGCATAAGGCTTGGCGGGGCCACTGACATAAATCATGACATCCCACTCCTGGCCTTTCAAAGACTCATGCACATCCTTTATACAAAAGACATTTAGTTAATCTCCAATTGTTGCCAAAGTACTAACATTTGTGGCATTGCTGAAAAGTGCAAGTCCCAAGTCTCTTCTGAGATCTATGGCAAACTCTTAACTGTAACCCCCTGTACAAATGAAGTAAGGTTAAACGTTTTCAAAATGCAAAAGCACAAGATAAACATTACCATTCCAAAAGTTAAAAACAGGGAAATTCAAAGGTTTGGAACCAAAAACAAGTCCAAAATCCAGCAGGGCAGACATTAAGTCCTGGAGTCCAACATTCAGCATCTGAAGCCATCTGGTTGCAAGCTCCTAAAGACTTGGGTTATTCCACCCTTATGACACTTTTAACTTCCACAGCCTCTCTCTTAATCTCATTCTGCTCAGGCTTTGCAGGTTTCCTTGGATGATTCACATTCCTGGCTTTTCCAAACTTTTGGGGTCTCCACTGCACCTTTGGCTTCACACTTGCAGATTTACATATTGCCTTCTTAGGGATACACTTCCCAACCTCACAGGCCCTCTGCAATCAGGGTGGAAGCTATCTTAACCTCAGAACTTGCACATTTTCCTTGCATGTAAAACCAGCATGATGTGAATGCTGCCAAGGTTTGCTGCCAGCGGGAGCAAAGGCCAGGCTTTTCTCTCTTTTGGGCTGTAGGGGTCAACTACCTGGATTGCTGAGCTCTCTGAACCTGATTGTGAGGAAAAGCATTTCCATGCCATTGCCATTCCAGGATCTTGTGTGGCCACCACCATTTTGGAACTCCTGTGGCCTCTGTCACCACTCTGGAATGTGGTGCTCTGCAGCTTTCTCCACTGAGCAAAGTCTTTCACTGCAGTGGTTTAAGGCTCCAAAAGGTGGAGACTCACTGCTTCCTGGGCTGGCCCCTGGCCATCTTTTTTTCTCTGTTCCTTCTCAGCAATTGAGGTCTCAGCTCTATCTTTACAGTCCACAGCTTCTGTGCCAAACTCACAGTATTTTAAACCATCCTGCTGGACTCTTTCCTCTTGATTGGCAACATAAATCTGGCTAAAGACCTTCAACAATAACCATGTCACAGCCTCAACATTTGACTGCCTTGAAATTTCTTTTGTCAGATTTATTGGTCCATTGCCCTTAATATCAGTCTCAGGCAAGGTCTCTGGACATGAGCAAAATGCAGAAAAACTTTCTTCCAAGCCATAACATATATCACACGGAGTCCAATAACCAGTAGAGTCCTTCTTTCCAGAAGACCTCCCAAACCAGGTCTTTACCAGAGAGCTTTCAATCAGCCTTCTAGTTTCCTGAGCTATGACCAGAATCTCCCCTACAGAACAGCCTAAGATGTTCCAGCTCTATGCACTCAGGCAACTTCTCTGAACCTTTCCAAACTCTTTCCACAAGCCATTTCCAAAGGCTGTTAAAACACATGGTCAGGGGATGGGGATTTAGCTCAGCAGCATAAGCACCTGCTTGGCAAGTGTGAGGTCATGAGTTCAATCCCTGGTATCAAAACAAAAAAATCAAAAAAACATTGTCAGGTATAGTCACAGCAATGACCCAATTCCTCTGGTACCAAATTCTATCTTGGTTACTTTTCTCTCTCATTTTTGAGACAAAATACCTGATGCCCAAAATTAGGATAGGAAAGGTTTGTTTCTTACAATTTTGGAGGTTTTAGTGCATACTCAGGTGACTCCAAGGCAGGGTGGCATGGCTGAGGGACAGTGGTTCATGGCTGCCACAAACAACAAGTGCAAACAGCAAAAGAGTGGCATGAAGCCACCATTATACTATATACTGGCTCCATCCCTGGGTGGGCATAGTACTCTTACCACCAATCTGAGCACTAGACAACAAACCAATCACAAAAGCTAGATTTAGCCACATCCATGATTTCATGAGACTTGGGTGGGGGGCACTGACATAAGCCATGACAGAGGAGAGCTAGTTCTTATTTAAGCCATGCCTACTTACCAAATATGATGTTTTACTTCAGAATACCCCTAACACCAGGCCACAGACTGGTACCAGTCAAATCAGCAATGGGCTTTCCATAGTGCTCCTTTGAATCATCTCAAATCACCAACCCCTCACCCTTTCCTCAGTGGAAAAATTATATCCTATGAAACTAGTCCCTTATGTCAAAAACATTTAGGACCATTGCTTTATTTATATTGTATTTCAGTAGATGTATTGTGTTGGTTTTCCATCACTGAGTCAATACCTGATAAACATAATTCAAAAAGAAGAGGATTTCATTTGGTAATTGACACATTGTAAGTGTGCAACAAGAATAATAGGAACTTAGAGGTTCACAAGTAATAAAAATACAGGTGGGGAAAGCATTTACCTAATTAATTCTAGGATCTGATTGCTCTGAGAAGAGGAGCAATATGCTCACAGACTTTTTCTACTCCAATTTCAATATGCAGAATTTGTTTCAGTCAAATATATTTATTTCAACAGGAAACTCCCATAGTTGCTTAGTTAAACCCTTAGTTTTTCCCAGCAATTATTTTTAAAGCACAGCTGTTGTTTTTATATAAACTAACTATAAATAGGAAAGATGGTAAATGCATTTTAATGCAGATAATTAGGAAAGATCAAATTGTTTTGAGTGTAAATCTATATTTGTAAATACATACACATAGAAGTGACTTTTACACAGATTTAAAGAATTCACATGAAAGAAATTAAAAAAAAAACATGTGAGATTTAGAATACCTTTACATGCAAAATACATCATCAAATTGATTAATGCATGGTATCTTGTTTTTAGTGTGTGTGTAGTGAGTTTGAAATTTTAGTGCCATGTAAAGGTAAAAACAATAACAAGAACAGACAAACAACTAAGAAATCAGTGTACTGTCAGTTGAAGAACTTAGAATCACAAGTCATGACTCAGACTTGCTTAGATAACCTTTCTCTTACTTTAAAGACATCCTGAGTGACCCTGGGACATTTAATAGTATTTCAATGTTATAGTTAGATGTGAGTAAATGTAGAATATCATTAGAGAAATTTTCAGTCCAAAAATGGAAAATTTTTTCTAAAATCTAGAATACTAAAATAGCATTGCTTACATTTTCAGAATTTAAATGTTTTGAAAAGTGCAAAAGATGGTACAGACTTTTTAAAAAGTGCTAGAGATGGTACAGACTTCTTCCTGCAGCAAAGGATGAGAAAGAAGTGACTGGCCTATAGTACACTCAAATACTTTCAAATGGAGTTTCCAGGATTTCTTAAAGAAATGTGTGGCAATCTTCTGACTATACATCTAATAGTCAATGATTGAGCCATAGCCCCAATTTCCAAGTTAGCAAATCTGAACTTAGTTTCAATACTTGGAATTTCTAACAATTCCCTGACAATGATGCTTCAGGTTTAAAGTAGATTTCTCAAATATGATACAGGGAGTTTAGAGAAAATATGTACTGTATAAACTAATAATTATTATTCATTATGATAGTATTATTCATTATATTTCCATTCTACCTGAATGGTTTGCAAATAATTGCAGGTAAAATGTACATGAATGCCTTTAGGTTGAGTGTCGTCTACTCCACTTCAACCCTATATGCACACTATATGTTTGCTATTCTTTTAAAAGACTTGTTCTTTTACGTGTCTTTTCCAGGAGATTTTTTTTTTTATTCTCACCATGATCCCCCTGGTAATTGCATTTATGCATGTTGTTTTAATAACTATGCCTGCTTTAATGAGTGTAAAATGTTATTCTTTGGCCCATAAGTCTTTAAACATAAAAGTCATTGAGTAATACCTGTTTTGGACATTGTGCTTCCAGGAATCTCCTAAGAACTAACAGTTAAGGCAATGCTGTTTCATTTTCACTAATCACAGCTTATGCCTCATTATCCCTGGCAACCACTGAAGATCTGAGTGTCTGGTCATGTTTTCTATGCTCTAAAGTCTCCTTCGGCTTTTCTCAAAATCCCATAATGCTCTATTGCCCCAAATTTCTTCTTTTATTACTTTTCCTACATCATACAGCAACGTAAACATTTCTCCCTCTTAAACTTATCTTGTAACTTGCTCAAAGGGAATTTATGTTCTCATTTTTTTAATTTTATTTAAAGAGAAACAAAAGCATGTAAAGGGTAGAGGTAATACAGAATTCCAAAAAAAAAGAGATAAACAATAAGAAATCACTAGTTAAAATTACATATTGTCCTCTTAGAAATAGCTCAAGTTACAAAATTTAAGTATACAAAGTAGATAGTCAAACAGTGAGAGTGTAGACAGCTATGCATGCATGAATATCTGCATGTGTTCTCGTTTTTATATAATGCAAAATTCAAAGATGAGAAAAGCACTCTCTACTTCCTCTTGCAAATCCATAATATGGATTGCTTCATCAATCTATGAGAAATCTGACTTCACTGAGATCTGGCTATATCACCATCTGTTGTGTCTGTTATCTCACAGGCATGGGCATTATTAATTAAATAGATTAAGACCTAGCACTCCATCCTCAGTCCTTACTATCATGCTGTGTCTTCATTCTCCTCATTATGACTTTAAAACTGCATTCTGTACATAGAAACAGATTCAAAGGAATATCCTGGAAATTAAAAGTTCCGTTGAAAGCTGGCAAAACTTCTTGAAAGAGACTGAAAATAGTCTCTCAGATCTAGAAGACAAGATTGCAGCTAGTGATCATGAAAGGAAAGAGCTCTTAAAAATAACAAAAAAACAAGAAATAACAATTAAATGGCTGCAAGATGATGCAAATAATAATAATTTAAGACTGATATGTGTCAGCAAAAAAGCAGGGACCACACAAATGATGTAAGAGTATCACAAAAAGACTAGCTGAAAATTTCCCAAGCATAGGAAAATGATCTGTCATACAGATAAAAGCTCCAAATAGCCATAACCAAAATAAACCTATACCCAGATATATAATAATATATCTGATTATTATATTATTATTATATAAAAATAATCAGGATGCCAGAAATTTAGCACAAGAACAGAATAGTAAAAGCTGTTAGAGAAAAGAAATATATCATATTTAAAGGAAAGCCCATCAGAATCATGACAGACTTCTCAACACAAACCATCAGGTGAAGAAGAGCTTGGAGTGAAATATTTCAAATCCTGAAAGGAAACAGCTCCCAACCCAAATTTATGTAACCTGCAAAACAGTCTTTCAAAATTAATGGAGAAATAAGATACTTCCATAACAAAGAACAACTGAAGAAATTCATGATCACCAAATCACTCCTACAAAGAATACTGAAGGACATTCTAAGGAGAGATAAAAGTGATCATGTTTCCAGGGATAGCAGCAGAATGAGATCAGCAAGTAGAGCAGGCAATTTAACAGAGGGGAAAAGTAGCAGGAAAACAGCAGGACAGAGATGAGTCAATGTGTGTTCGCCATAACCATTAATGTATATGGCCTCAATTCATTAGTAAAAAGAAACAGAGTGGATCAAGAAACAATATTCATGAATATGTGGTACACAAGAAACACCTAACTAGAAATAAAATTAATAGACAAAACATCAGAAGAGAAAAAACAATGTTCCATGTGACAGGAAGCCAGAAAAAAAACAGGAGTAGCTTGCCTATCAACTGCAGAATGGATAAGAAAGGTATGGCATTTTTATACAATGGAAAGCTACCAAGCTATAAAGAAGGATAATCACGAGGCTCTCGTAGGTAAATGGAAGATGCTCATGGGTGAAATTGTTTGGACTCACATGGGTGAACATCATGTTGTCTCCCTAGCATAGAAAACTGAAGATGTTAATGGATCCAAAATGGACAGCAGGTGTTGTGAAAACAAAAGGGGAGGAAACATCTGAGAAGGAAAGGTGGTAGTCATTGTTAATTTCCTATTACCATGTTTTGAAGCCCTAGATCGTTTTCATTGTTTTGTGTTGTTTGGTTTTATTCTGTTTTGTTTTGTTTGATTTTATTATATCTGATGTTATTGGCAGCTATTTTGAAGATAGCAAGATACATTATGGTAGCCATTTTGGATTTACTATTGTCTTGTTTTGAAGTCCTTTATTGCATTCATTGTTTTGCTTTGATTGATTTTATTCTGTTGTTTTGTTTTGTTTGATTTTATTATGTCTGATGATATAGGCAGTTACTTTGAGGATAGCAAAAGACATTATGATAGACATGGTTGATTTCTTATTATCTTGTTTTGAAGTCCTATATCATGTTCACTGTTTTGTTTTGATTGGTTCTATTCTGTTTTATTTTGTTTAGTTTTATTCTCTTTAAAATAAAAATGCATTCTGATCCTTATTATGACATTTTGTACCCTGCATTATAATTTTTATTGACTAGACTGTAAACTCAAAACAATGGTTGTTCTTCAATCTACTTTTTAATTTCACAATTGTTATCAGTTACCATTTAGTAATATTCTATATTTTTAAATAAATGGATAAATACAAAGATAAATACTGCCTTGATTATACAGCAGTATTACAGAGTTAAACGGAAAAATTTTGTTTATGATAGAGTAAAATTTCAAATGCAGAAAAAGTCATAAAAATTTGGAGACAATGAAATAGAAATTTTGCTGAAGAAACCATTAGAGTTGTCAATGAGATACGAGAATCTATAATCAGGACAGCTAATGATGATTTTAAATGGAACAAATGAAAAACCAAATAGACTGTCCTATGAATACTTCCTGAGGTGAATGGGAAAGAAGCGTGATACTTGGCAGTAATGCCTACCAGAAAAGGAAGTGGAGTGAAGTGGGATATCACCCCCAGAGGAGTTTAGAGACTCATGACTTCCTGCTTCATCAAAATTACCCCAACTTTAGTAACATAAAATGCTAATATATTATTCATTGGTAATTATAGTTTTTTTTTTCAAGCAGAGATTTAGGAACAATTTATTTTAGTGGTTCTTGTTTATGGTCTTAATGGAGCTGAAGTCAAGAAGTAGTCCCAGTCTTCCATTTATATACAAGTATTCTAGACTTGGATGAGTTTCTATGGTTGCAACAGTTTATTGTAGGGTAAAAGAAATTCATGAATAGTTATGGCATAATGGGTCAGACACAGACGTAAAGAGCAGCTATAGAATAGTGTTTTGGAAACACAAACTTTGAGAATCAGAGAAAGCTTTCTAGAAGTGGTGACAACTATGATTCTTAAAAGTTAGTAAAGTGTGCTCATATATACAGCACTCACTGAGGAAAAAACATCTTAGTCAGAGCATAAACAGAAGCATTGATATAAGGAAGTGCTTGTTAAGACAAGAGAAGTAGTTAGTTTTGTTGGAACATAAATTAACATGTCCAGAACTTTAATAGGTGTAACCATCAAAGCCAAGATTTGGGAGTTTTGAAGACCTGGGTAGGTCAAATCCACGAATGTCATTGGATAGAATGGCTGTGGTTTATGCTTTGAATATTGCACATGAATTTCTGTAACTGAAGGCTTTATATTAAGAAAAACATTAGGAGAAAAAAAAAGTCTGTGTATTTCTGTCCTTAGAAATTATATAGATTTCTGCGGATTTCTAAAAATTAAAGTTCTGTCCACAAAAATTAGTATTTTAGGGAACAATAAAGCACTGATTTCATGACCACATATTTATTGTGAAGAGTTCAGTTTATAAGAACTAGTCCAGTGCTTCTATCTGAATGCTGAGTTTTAGGACTGATGTGGAGAGAAGCTAAAAACAGCTAATTCTGTAGCATGATAACTTCAACAAATTACTCAAACTTACTGAGCCACATTCATACTCTTTAATCCTACAATGGTGAAAGCAATACATACTCTGATTTTGAAAAAATCTGAATGGTAGACTCTGCATGCCAAATATCAGGCCAAAAGCTAGCACTTCATATGGGTTACATTTTAAAAAACTAATACTTTTTGTAGCTTTTGTTACTGTTATTGTGCAACAAATGATGATACAGAGGGAGTTGGGGAGGGAAGGGCTGACTGAATTTAAAATCCCTGTTATTGTAAATAGAATAGAGGCAATTCTAGCTTAAGATCCCATTAGTGCCTCAGGGTTCCCTGACTTGATCTAGGCAAGAGATGAATACATCATATTGTTTACTTCAGTGCTAAGACAACAGAGAGAAATTATCTCTGATGAAGACTAAAATTCTCTTATTATTCATAACCAAAACTATGGGGGGTCACAAGTCAAACAACTGAAAATATTTTTTCCATTCAATGCATTATTTCAAAGGTCAGTAAACTACTGACCTTTGTAAAATTATAGTATTTTTGTAAAAATGATAGCCTGATTATATTAAGAAAAATGACAGGATACTTGTTATGAGTCCAAAACATTTCCTCATAGCATCTCAAAATCTTATTTATCACATTTTTCTCAGTCTACGCATTTCTAGCTTCAAAATCAGTGCAAATTGAAGTCAAAATGTTACAAACAAATAGTGAAATTGTCATGAGCATATTCTCATGAAATTATCCACTTTAGAAGTCTCTATAGTGAAAGGATTTGGAGAAAGAAAGAAGAAAGGAGAGAGGAAGGGGAGTGAGAATGATCAAGATGTGATATGTAAGTGTACCGATTCCCCAAGAGAAATGTAATCACTATGCATCAAAAGTCTCTGGATGGATAGGTGAGATGTTTCCAAGATTTAATTATTATGAATCATCCTGCTTTAAACAGGAATAAGCACATTTCACTCTGGTATGATGCCTTTAAAACTTTCTGAAAGATACCTAGGAGAATAGCTGGGCCTTTAGGTTTCTGAGGAAACTCCACACTGATTTTCATAGCGTTTGTGTTAGTTCATGGTTCCATCAATGGAGAAGGGTTCCTTTAGCATCACAGCCTTGCCTGCATTTGTCATTCGTTGATTTCTTGAGGGTACCATTCTTTCTGACATGAGATGTAGTTTTACTGTTGTTTTAATTGACATTTCTTGAATGGCTAGTGATGTCGAACATTTTCTCTATATTTCCCATTTTTATTTCTTCATCTGAGAAGTGTCTTGTTAATTTCAGATGTCCATTTTAACTGGGTCTCTAAATTTGGGGCTTTAAATTTTATAACTATTTACATATTCTATACACTGCTCTTTTGTCTGAGGAATAGCTACAAAATATTTTTTGCTCATTGTATAGGTTGTCTCTTTACTCTGTTAGTGGTTTCCTTTGCTATGCAGAAGCTTTTTTAATTTGCTATGTGTTCCCATTTGTTGATTCTTGACATAATTTCCCATACAGCCACAGTTTTCTTCAGAAAGTCTTTGCCAACATATACACAATGGAATATTACACTGTCATTAAAAAAGTTAAAGTTCAGTCATTTGCAGGAAAATTGATGCACTTTATGATTATAATGTTAAATGAAAGAACTAAAATGCACAAGCTTAAATATCAAATGGTTCTTCTTATATAAAAAACTCTGTGTGTGACAAATAATAGGAAAAAAGTGAAAAAGAAACAGTATTTTAATCCAATGCAAAGTATCTAAAAGTGTATTTTGACAGAGGACAATTATCTTACATGTTTTATATGTTCTTTGATCCCTTAGTTTGGTTTTCAGTAAGTATATATGATAATTGCATTTATAAAGAATTATAAGATAAATAAATGAATCTCATTGCAGAAAAATAAAAAGCGGCCAGGGAAGAACAGAGTCGAACCAATCCCCTATAGCAAATATAATCATTATGCACTGCAAATAACAAAGTGGAACAGCAAAAAATGCACTAATAAAATTTTTTAAAAAATAATTCAGTTATTCAGAAACAAACCCCAATACATGATTGAAATGGGATAATTTAACAAGAATACCCAAAAATCTTCTATACAGAGACACTGAGTTGACAGTTTCATCTTTTCTTTTATACAACTAATTTTTTCAGATTAGTGTGAATACTTTCTTTACTTTAAAAGGGTGAGAACAGCAATAAGTGATTTTGTGCTTTTATTTCTCTATTTATTTTGCTCCTTTATCTCCACTGGTTGCTTTCAGGTTTAAGATAACAGTTCATTAATTTCTTCAAAAGCAAATTTTCTTGTTTACTGCAGCTTCCAAAGGAGACCAGTAACTTCACAGAAATTACTTGCTTCAAATTATTAAAGCTTTCAACTTTTTACTTAGTAAATCTTGTTCTTATTTTTCTATAGAAAAAAGTATAATAATACTGTCAAGAAACTAAGTACAATGGTAAAAACACATTTAAAGAATTTTTAAAATTCTATTATTTGGAAACAAAACATAATTGTTAGTTTTTAAAGTTTAAATATTTTAAAAACTTATTTCTAAAAACTGTTTATCAGCACTGGTGAGTCCAAACCCATTTCCCGCTAGAAAGATAAAGACATTATAAAAATAGTAACTCAAGCATTTTTTTAATATTCACTACTATATGTATTATCTTACTTAATCTTCATAAAAACCTGTTGGTTTATGTTGCTGGAATTATTCTCATATCATTAAATTAATACTTCCCTCTTGACTCAAGTTTCTATGCAGAAAAAAAAAATTTTGAAAGGGAAAATCTGTTCAAATGGAAAGAACTGAGATGAGTGAAAGGAGAAACTAAAGGGAAAAGCCAGTCATTTATCAATCTATCTGATAGATAATGCTACTACTAATCTCTGTTAATGCATCAAAGATAATGGTTTGTGCTTTCATTGCTGGATTATTTTTCATGCCTATGTCTTCTAAGCAACTACTTTGAAGATAATATACAATATATTAAACTTTGTTAATCTCCTATTATGTGGTTTTGAAATTCTGTATAATTGTTTTTGTTCTTTTTTCATTTGGAAGTTTAAAAAAACATAAAAATTTTTAAAAAGTAACTGTTCTAACATTATATAATTTGGTTGTCTTCACTTCCTCTGTTCTGACTTCAAATCCTATGAACTGCCCTATCTTCTTTGGAAATCCGTATCTCTGTTTTGCATTTTAACTAAAAATGGGAGAAAGTACTTTCTGATTACCAGAACATTTTGTCTAACGCCTGTGAAAATATCTTGAATAAAACTTCTTTTTTGTTTTTCTATTTTGTCTCTTTCAATTGCATTTTCCTTCTCCATATTGTTTTATTTTTGTCATAGTTTTGTTTTAATGTATAACCATTCCCTTTAAAATCAGAATTATTACAAACTATTTTAAAATATATCAATGACTTGTTTTTAAATTATAAAAGTCAATTAATCCTATTAGAAAGCCTTTAGTAATAATGTTATTTTTTAATATCAACTCATTGGCCTACTGGACAGTAGAGAATATAATTTAATATCAACAAAATGTTTTATTTCACTTCATGGAAAACAACATGAGATACAACTATCTTATAGTTTCAAGGGTAACTCTTTGTTCTTTAGAGCATTATCTTAATGACCTTAAATTTGTAGATTTCCTCTTGAGAAGGATAGCTTTTTTCTCTGCTTTTGTTCAGCTTCCTTCTCTTCTATCTACCATCATTCTAACATGATTTTCTTTCTGGAAGATTAAATTCTCAAAGTTCTTTGAGAATTTTCTCAGAAACTTTGTTCTGTGAATAAATATCTTGTTTCCCAACACTATCCTGGAAAAAAATCCAAAACTATTAGCTATGATAATATTACACATTATTAATAAATTTTCTATCTAACAATTTTAACAAACAATCTGATGAATTATTATTGTGTCTTTCAAAATATTGTGGTGTCTAAATTTGTGAATTTTCAACTAGTCTTTTCTCTATTTAGGGTATTTCTAAAAATTACTATGTTTGATTCTGTTTTTAAAACCTAAATGCATGAAATCATAATGACTCTGTAGACTCTATTGCTTATACGACATTTCTCTTGAGATAATTAAATATTGATAAATTCTCAAACCATGGCTAGAGTTAGTACATATTGTTCTCAGTTTCAAAGTTGCTAGTGAGATGTCCACAGCCTTTCTAACGGTTCTAGGTACAAATTAAGAAAGGAAATGGAACTAGACATGGCAGCGTAGAATATGATAAATTAGAAGGTAAAGCGCATCTACCACTTTTGTTAAATGGGCAGGTTAGAGAAAAATGTCTCTGATCCTTTAATCCACCTGGTAGGAATGATCAGTATGGGCTGGGGATTTAGCTCAGTGGCTTAAGTGCCTGCCTTGCAAGTACAAGGTCGTGAGTTCGATCCCCAGTACAAAAAAAAAAAAAAAAAAAGACCAAGGAATGATTAGTAATATGGTGCCTGATCCTTCATATTGCTGCTCTATTCTTGAGGCTCTGTCATTAATATAAGTGCAGCACAAGTGAAGTAGAAATTACAGGTTTGAACAGACTGGAGGTTGTCTGGATGCGATCTGGGAGTTCCTCAAGAATATTTCATCAGGTCAGCAATGCCCACCATTTTTCTGACTGCATACTTATGGGTACCCAGACATGTTTCATATTCTTCATCTCTCCCTCAAGTATGTTAAGTAACAAACAGAATGAAGAATAGGCCTAAAAATGCAGATGTCTTCTCTTTTTTATTTTTTTATCTTAAAAAGCAAAACAGAAAGGATAGAAATAATACAGAATTTTAAAAAACAGTAAGTAATCAACACTAATTAATATACTGCATATTATTTTCTTAGAAGTAGTTGTTCAGGTTACCAGATCTAGGCATAAAAAGTGATCGAACAGTCAAACAATGACAGCACAAACTGTTCTTTTTGATGAACTAACAGAGATTAGTAGTATAGTTATCTATCTTGCATACATATGCATACATATAGCTATATCGTATTGTTTCTCTAGTGTAAAAAATAATAAAAAACTGAAAGAGTAATAAGATTCAAAATGTACAATAGATATTGTAATAATGAAAGGAACAGAAAGTGTTCAAAAGGAAAGAACAACTGGGTTAGGGGAAAGGAAAAAAGGAAAAGATTTTTAAAAATATATGAAATCTCACTCTTCTCATGAAATCGTCTTTGTCCTAGGAGATATCATTATTTTACAGAAAATAAAGTATCTCTATTACAGTCAAAATGATATAATATTGCAATATCTAAAGAAAATAATAAACTTCTGAAAAGTTTTTGTTTGGTATTTATGATGGTAAATATTGATAGCGTGCCTCATCTTTTCTTAAATACTGTTTATAGTCTTGAATAATTCATAGATGCACAAAATTCTTGAAAGAAGATGTTTGAGAACCCCTGAAGCAAAATACCTAAAGCACGAAGTGTCTAAAATGGTTCTTAATATTTACAGGACTTAGGTAATAGTTACAACATTCATAATACATTAATTATGACTTATATGTGAGATACCAAGCTGCATAGTTTTCTTCCTTGTCAAACCCTTACAACACACTAGATGCAAGAGAATGACCTCATTCTCATTGGACAGATAAGAGAAAGCAAAGTTCCCAGGTGAAGCATATCCTCTTGGCCACTTAGCTTTTATAACATACAGTCAGTAACAACAAGAACTTTTCCCAACTCGTAATAGTTACTTATTAGAAAAGTCAAGCAATTGAGAGTAATTTTAAAAAGACTAAAGGTTAAAACAAAAGTCAAAAGAAATGGGCCTAGCATCAGTAGCGGGCTCCTCAGGCTATGTCTTTTGGATGAGGCTGTTGGTAATGACAGTAAAAATATCAAGGGATTTTTGTTTCTTTTTCCTTTCCTTCAGTCTCTGCCCTTTGAGGAGAGATTGCATTTGGTGTCCCTTTATGAGACTAAGCATCTGCATTTCCTAGAATCCATTATTTTTTATCCCCAGGATTAAGAGAAAGTAAGATATGAAGGCAGAGTTGGCCTTTTTTGGTTGTTTTTTACTGTGATCCTCCTACTATTTGGATCAGACAATTCCACCTCCACTGCTATCATGTCCATCTTCACTACTGTTAGACCCTCCACTACAGTTAGACATTTATCTTTACAAAACACCATTATAGGATTTCAAATCCATGTGCTGTTTTTTCTATCTTGATCTGCTCTGGCTACAGAGATTCTTTAACCAATTCCAGTAAACTGGCTTATGCATTTACTCTACTGTCTCAGACATAAGGAGAAAAGATGGAAAATGGTATGAGGAAAGTGTTTTCTGTACAATTGACTTTCTAAGCATTGCACCTGATTTCTTGCTGACTGCTGTCACTCATAATGACAGTTGAGGAATTTCTAAAATGACAACTCTTCTTCACAGGTGGATATGCTCTTTTACAGAGCACAGCGATTCTTAGACTCTGATAATGTACCTTCATTCAGAGACAAAAGGATAGAAATGTATGTATGTAAAGCAAGAAATCAATCAGAAGTGTAGTTCTTATTAATAATTAAATAATGCAACTTTATCAGAGAATTGGCTGACATATTAACTCACAATCTTAGTTCTTTGTACCCCGGTTTTACTATTTCAACCTCAAGTATGGGAAAAGTGATACCCTGTATTGCATAGTGTATGGGAACGAGGACACTAGAGAACAGTAGCCCAGGAGTGAAATCTAGGAATAGCAATCCACCAAAATTAACACAGATGTCTAGTTGGTCTTTGTACCAATCTCCATTTGCGATTAAGAACAGTATGTTTGATGAATAGGATCATGCATACTTTAAGGATAATATGATAAATTAATGCACAGGAAGCACTAATGAGTTTATTGTAGTTTAGGACAGACTGAGGTACATAGTAAAGTTCTTGTTAAGAAAAGACTAGAGAAACTTCTTTATCTTCAGAGGTGCCTAGCTAGGGTTCAAAACTCTGGCAAGAACCACTGTTCTAGAAATAACAGAACTATTGGTAGCATTAGTCTATTATTTTTCATCTGCATATGTGTTTAAAGCAGTTTTGCTCTTGAAATTCTCAGCAGGATTCTGTCAGCAGCCTATCTTTTCATATATAGGTCCCTTCACTGCCACCATCACACTTTATACCCCTGGTGACATAGAAACATTCAAAGTGCATCTTTTTTTGTCTGCATATTGACTGTGCCTTCAGTACTGCATGCCATTACCTGCCTGATAGCTTGTTCCTCCTGGTAATCTCTATTTCACAGTCAAGGTATTGCTTCAAACACTCTGCACTCTGGTCCCAGATTGAATTAGGTTTCTTTTCCTTTCCTACAGTGCCTCTTTATTCATACCCTGTTCTGTTTGATAATCATCTGCTTGTTGCTTCATTCCCTAAGTAGGGGGTGAATTCTTTAAAGGAGAGGCAAATATCAGGTCACATTGTTTTAGCAATTAGAAAGCTGTTCTAAGAATCCAACCACTCTAGAGAACTCTTCATTGGCATTTCTTTATACAGGAACACTAATTTATAATACTGCTTTATAGGGGTGTACCAGCTTCCTGTAGCTACCACTGAAACGTGTGATAACATCTGGGATAGGAGAACACATCCTACTCTTCAAGTTAGGTTAAGAGATAAAGAGATGAGCATAGTTAATAGGAAATTTTGCAAGGCTGGGGATTTAGCTCAACCGCATAAGCGCCTGCCTTGCGAGGGGGCTGGTGTGAGTTCGATACCCAGTACAAAAAAAAAAAAAAAGGTTATTTTGCCTAGAGTTGAGGAATGGAATAATAAGACAAAGCAATTACAGTATAGAATGTACCTAGAGCTACAGGAAGTAACCCTATGTGTCATTGGCTACAAATGAGAACATGAATTTGTAGTCAGATTGGTAATTTATCCCACTTCTTCAACAGAGATGTAGAATATTTCAAAACTTTAATCTCTTTGTTCTCCAGTTTATCATCTTGAAAGGAAAGATATCCTGTTTTCTTTCCAGAGATTCAGGAAGTTAAAATAAATGGCACTTGAAAAAATGGAATACTTGATATTCATACCATGGTAAGCCAATTAGAACAAAAAAAGTTAAGAGGGAAACCCACACATCTCTTTGTTCTCTGGCAAACTAGGTCCAATATAAACAAGGTTTTTAAACTATTTTCATGAATGTACTTGTATTTTAAAATAACAAAATGCATTTTTTTAAATTGGTGCTATTTCAAGGGCTATATTTTATGAAGTTCTATTCAGTATGAATACATTTTCCAAATACTCATATCAAATTATTTCTCATAAATGTAAATGCTTAATACTGGTATTTTACTTGCCTTTCTATAGAAGGTTGGAACACTATTGAGAACCTGAGTTTGGAAAAAGTCCAGGCAGTTTGAGTTCTATTGAAACCTGAGTTTGAAACAGCCTGCATGCTTAAGGTAAATTTTTAGCTTAGCATTGTGCCCTTTAAGAAAGTGTTAGTATTCTACTCACAGCAACCCTTCCCTGGGGGTCTGTCACTCCTCATCACAGGTTTGTCTTTGCCCAAGCCTTATGCTCAGCTAGAATATTGTCCTGAACAGATAAGCTGGGCTTGTGGCATGTACTCCATAAAAATGACTGTATTTGGCCTCCGTAGTCCTAATGGGCCACATATCACCCCAGCAGCGTCGATCAGAGCATATTTATTGCGTTCCTCCTCTCTTCAAAGCACTCAACTAATTCTGAAGGACCTCCTCTAGGTTCTTTCCTCCTGAGTCTGTGCTCTCGTCTACCAAGCAGCATTCTACCCACGAACATTTCCACTCCTAATCGCCAGCACTGATAGCACCGCCATCATGCACGGTTTTCATACTTCCCCTCTGTGCAAGATAATTCTCACTTTTCAGTTGTTTGATGTCTCGAATCTCTAGTTTTCTTCTCTGAAAAATAGATATAGCATGATTATCTAATTCTCAGAGTTGCCTTTGAGGATCAAATGAGATAACGTAAATGAAATTCTTAGGTCAGGGCTTGGCACATGAAAAGCATGATGAATAAAGCATATGCATTATTTTAAAGATGAACAAATCCAGTCTCAAAGAGCTGAAATAATTTTTCCCATGTGTCCTGGATACTAACAGAGAAAAAGACAAACTCATTTTGTCCGATGTGAAAACATTCTCTCTCTCCTTTGACCACCTTTTTGTGTCTATCTCTGAGTTTAAGAAGCTGCTTTAACTGGATTTTACACAGTGTTATCCTCTGCCCCTTACTCAAATAGATTAATAACAAATGTGATTTGATAACATATATATGCATTTTTTTTCCAGTGGCAGCTTGGTAATGAACAAAAGGGACAGCTACCTGGATTCTAGCCATAAACAATCTAGCAAATTCTGGATAAAAACAGAGCCATGTTTGATATCAAATGCTTCAATTGATCCAAAAATAAAATTTGCATATATTTCTAGGGTGACAGATGACGTTTGAATATATGCATACCTATGTAATGTATAAATCAGGCTACAGAGCCCTCTCTTCTCAAACATTTATTATTTCTTTGTGGGGAGGTATTCAAAGTTCTCTCTTTTTTATCTCTTTGAAATACATAGCATATTGTTGCATTCTGTAATCTCAATAATACACCAGAATTTTTTAGTCTTATCTAACAGAAACTCAGTACCCGTTGATCAGCTGTATTAAAAGTACACTTCCTCCCAATCCTGTATGTTACTCTGTGTTGCTTCCCTAGACTGGTTCTCATTGTCTTGTCCAGTTATATAGATCTTTCATTGTCAGTCACCATTGATCACAAGTGTCTGAGAATTACTTTTACTCAAACTCTTCACACATACACAATTTTCAGACCAGATACCAAACATTTTCCTTCTAACACAATACGAGATTTTCAGAGATTTGGCATAGATTTGGTTCCATAGAAACTCATCATAAAATCTCAAAATGCCCAGAGTTTTCTAAAAAGCAAACAAACCAAAAATACTTCATTTAACAAGTATACCAAATGATGACTTTTATTAACCTAATAGAAAACTCAGAGCCAACTCAAAATAGAAAACTTGGCTTTGAAAATGTGAGCTCTTCCTTAAAACCGCCTTTAATTAAAGAGAAAAAGGAAAGAAATAAAAAGAAATCTATTTAAAGACATACTCATTTCTGTAAAGGGTTTCTTGCTTTTGTATGAAAGTTCTTTGTGTCTCTGCTGTCTTCCTAAATCTGAAAACTGGAGACTAAGCTTTTATTAACTGGACAGATACCACATGTCTTGTTGATGTAAGATTTGCTTTGATTATTGATTCTAAGGGCAGGTTATGTTCCTATGTACCCTACAGAGGAGAAATCACTTGTGTTCTCAATTGCCAGCCTAATCTCACAGGTACATTGTTAGGTTTTCATCTTTTCACAGCATCAAGACTTTTATCTAAAGTATCACACATGTGCATGGCTACACACACACACACACACACACACACACACACACATGCACGCAGGCACGTGCACAAGTACACTCATAAGTCTACCTCTCCAAAGGTCAGCCAACCCATCATATTTTAAGATAAACTTGTCTTTTCCTTCCATGTATACTGAAAAGTCACCAACAGAGGCATATTTATCCTTGAGGTGATCTATCTAATGTCCAAAATTAATGGCACTCGGGGGATGCATCAAATTCTTGTATCTTTTTCTAAAATGTCCTGTAGTCCATGTCACCCTGTGTAGGCCTGTGAAGAGACACAGACTAGGAAATTAAATACATAGAGGCACATTTCTTTATATATAGTCACACCAGAGCTGCATGGCACATAAGCAGTAGCAAGTCTGTTCATTCAGCTTTCCCTGTCTTTTTAAGAGAGCCTGGCATGTCTAATTGGTATTCTTGCTTTGCTTAGTATATATTATATACCCAATAAAGGCTTTGTAAACTGAATTAGCTCTATGAAATTGCAGCAGCTAAGTTTGGGGAAACAACGTAAAAACAAAAACCCCATGAACTACAACTCAGTCAATTACGTGAACATGCTTAAGCAAAGTCTCACAGGAATCACAGACCAAAAGCAGAATCTATTCTAGCACTGCAGAAGAATATTTTTTACTTTTTCTTTCTTTCATTCATTTTTTAACTTTCAGGAAAGAATAACAATAATGAGAACTTTCGAACCATCTCCTGGACCATAAAATATAAGGGAACATGTCCCCAGGGTAGGATGGGGAATCATCTAGCACATAGATATGGATTCACAAACTCACCAAAGCCTGCTCAGTTACAATCTCATTCCTTTTTTCATGGGCTCTTAGGTAAGGTAAGAGTAAATATCTAGTATCTTACAGTCCCTTTGCTAGATTCAGATCATTCAGACATAAGAGAAGCAAAACTATCAATCTTAATGAGAGAAATACTGACAATTTAAAGAGTAAAATATGGACCAGGTGTGATAAAAACAATACACAGAGGAAGGTTATTTCACTCAATCTGGAGGCCTATGAATAGGTTTCCAGGAGATACTGTTTATATCCTGGATAGTAAATGCACATACACAAGGAAAATTGTAGGCAGAGAAGTGTGAGCATATAGATGGGAGAGACGATGTAATGTTATAATGAGATGTATCTGACAAGTAATAGGAAAACATGGGGCGAAATCAATGCAGAATAATGTATTATTCATATAAGAAGAATACACTGGGAATGAAAGGGCCTCTGCAGATCAGCCTAAGCCTGTCAGGTCATTGCCTCACCAACATTCCCTGGGATCCAGAATATTGTTCATTGAAAATCCATTTTCATATCATCTGCACTCATTCTGCAAAGTCACATTTCATTAATTCAGATTTAACATGCTGGAAGAAAATTGAGAAATAATAATTTTTCTAGGTCTTCTGATAATGGGATCCATCATGTATTACCTCTCCTGTCATCCTGCTATCAAGGTGACATCTACTTTAACCCTGGCAAAATGTGGAACACTAGCTTCTCTGTGCATATGAAAGTCATTTATGAAATGCAGTTTCATCAACAAACCAAGATTTCTTGAATTCCAGGCTGTGGACAATTGCAAATAGATGAGCATTCTACAGCAGCATTACAAAAATTTCTACCTGATGTTGTTACCACCCTCAAATCTAAATGTCTCAGCAATATCAGTCTCTTCAGTTGAATGGTGTGCAAGATTAACATGGAACCTACAAAAGTATTACAAGGTAGACTCATATTCATAATGGCTAACATACTTGCACAAAATCATGAGAACAGTAATAGAAAACCTGATATTTGTACTGTGTTCCCCGAATACGCATGCTGTTTTATCTTGTCTTTATTAAATCTGTATTTGCATTTGGGAAACATAGTCTATCTAATAATTTCCAAAAATTTATTTGTAAAAATGAACAATTTAAACAATTTAAAAAGTTTTTAAAAGTTATTATTTAAAATATTGGCTCTACAAATTTCTTGATAAAATTCATACATTCTCTCATATATTGTGTAAGGATTCTCTGAGACTTAGGTATACTTGGTACCAAGCTAAAGATTTGTAATCCCCAGAAAGAAAGGAGGAGCTGAGCTTTCAGAAGGCTTTGGCTTAATGAGAGAAATAGTAATGGGAAGAAATAGCTTCATTTAAGATTGAACTAAAACAGAAAGAGTACTATTCTTTAAAATATAAATGAACTTATGCTGAACAGAGAAAGAAATTTTGCATAAATACTTAGGACAAAGTTAAGAAAGAAGAATTAGGCCTTGAGGATGTGTAGCATTTTGACAAGCAAAAGTTTTTCTGGCTAGATGAAACAAGAAAGACATGAAGTGTGAAAATTATTGTCACTGGATAAAGGTTCAAAACACATTTTAAAATTGATTCTTGTGGAAAACTAATTTCATGTTTTTACACATAAAATCCTAAGCCCCATTCCTCAAATAACTCCAAAACTTACATCCTATCATACAGGAATATAGTGATTGATTCACCTTATCTTTATGTGAGTAGACTGTGAGCTTTTCTGCTCTTGATCTGTGCTTCATCTGTCAGTAGCATATGGTGCAGAAGCTAAGTTAGGTCACATGCTTAACAAATACTCAGTGACTAAATGAATTAACTTATCCATAAATCAGTTCATGTCTCAATTTGCAGTTCCCTTCTTACATACCTTTCTCACTGACTCAATTTAAAACATAGTAAGAGAAGGAATCACTTTGGTGTTGCTTTCGGTGAACTAATATGGACATGCTGAAGTACATATGTATTTTGAAAGAATACAGGCAACAAATCCCAAATTAAAAAAAAAATATGGACAACTATTTTGAAGAAAACAAGAGACATTATGGTAGTCACTATTGATTGCCTGCTGTCTTTTTCTGAAATCATGTGTTATTTGAATTGTTTTACTCTGCACTACTTTGTTCTGTCTTGTTTTGGATTGCTTTGTTTTGTCCTAGTCTCTTTAAAATAAAAAAAAATAAAAACAAAAGAAAAACTTAAGTGTAATCAATTTCTTTATAAGTTTCTTGTTTTTCTTTTGAGAAGCTGCAAACTTACAAGAACTGCTTCACTGTTTTGTGCTGCTGTAGATGGATAGCTGAGACTGGGTGATCTATAAGGAACAAAGATAAATTTCTCACAGTGTGGAAGGAGAAACCCAAGGACTAGGAGCTTGTGTCTGATAAAAGCCTTTTAACTGCACCATCCCATGGCAGAATTAAACGAGTAGATGATCACTTACATCAAAGTCCTATAACCTGTCCATATCTCAAAAGTTTCACTTGCCAACTCCATTGTATCAAGAATTAAATTCCCAATACAGGAACTTCTGGGGCACATTCAAACAGTAGCATTCCTTTACTCTAACCTGCTCACATAGTTAAGGAAAGGCGTGTTGACAGGATTCTTTGTTATAGTTCTGGGAAGCTGCTGTTCACACATAGAAGGTTTTGAACAAAGAGTGTCAAACAAACGTGCTGCTCAATTTGAAAGCATAAGCTTATTAGTTGTGATGAAGATAAAATCATTTCAAAATGGAGGACACAGGGTTGATAAAAATTGCTTCACTCATGTTTTACATTTGAAATTTACCTCACGTGATTTTTGTGTTTGGGAGGTGATTAGATCGTAGGAGCACTATTGCTGACATCTTCTTAGGAGGTAGGGCCTGAATGGAGGTGTGTCACTGGGGGGTGTGGTGCAGGAGGCAATATTCTTCTCTTTCTGATTCCTGGCTGCCAGGGGCTGTGCACCTTTTCACCCACCCAGATTCTCTCACTGGGCCATTTATGCCTGGTAACCAACCATCCATGCACTGAAAGTCACAGCCAAAGTAAAGCTCTTCTTTAAGTTGTGAGCATCAAGTATTTTACCCAGTGATGGGGAAGTGATTAAGATAATGACCAACATAGAGAGTTATTGATCCCAAAAATTCACTGCTATCTAGTTTCTGTCATTTGCCCTCTTTTAGAAGACTATAGCCAACAAAATGGAGTTGAGGAAGCAGAAATTTGTAGCTAAAAGAGGTTAAATGCTGAGAACACCTGAGGCAGGGTAATTTATAAGGAACAAAGGTTTTATCTTTTACAGTCTGGAGATGGGAAGTCCATGGTCTAGGGGCTTGTTTCTGACAGGCAAGCAGGGTTTTTATTGTGTTATCTGATAGTAGAAGGAGATATGGGCAAGAGATTCCTTATGCTCAGGAAAGAAGAGAGGGCCCAAACTTCCTTTATCAGAACTCACTTCCACAGATCACACAACTCCTGAATGACAGAGGAGGTTGTGATTCAAACCAGACCTACTTATTCACTTAAAAGCCTAAATTTCCTATGCAGTCCCCTTAGCATACAATCTTAAGAAGAGGAAGGTATGCCTCTGAAGAGAACTTACACTAATGTCATGGTGTCCTTTTGAGTTTGGCCCCAATAAGCGTCAGTGATGTGGGTGGTTCCTAACATATTCATAAGGGGCTGTTATACTATTTTCTCTGTCATGCACAGCACCTCCCAGTGGATTAACAAAATGTGTGTCCCATGATCTGGTCCAACTGGGCACAATATGTCAAGGTTGCTACTTCCATTCATCCTCAATTCCTGGCACACTTTGGAGCAGGGTACTCCCTACACATGCAAGGGTCATAGCCCCTGAGGAGATCTTTATTAGAAATGATTCTCCATCTTCCCTAAGTTGTTTATACTCAAGTGAGTTTTACCACCAGCGATCGTCAAGCACAGGGCTACACTTGGTACTACATAAGCTACTCTCTGACTGCCACTCACGGAATTCCAGATGAAGACTCCTTACAGAAACATCTTCAAACTGGTTTAGCTATCAAGTACGGCAGAAGCATCTAATATTCTAAATCTGGTGATGTCTTTTATTCTTTAAACCTTGCAAGTTTTCTTAGCATAAATTATATCAATACAAAATATCCTTTTCATCACAAAGCACTTGTAAAGTTGAAAACGATACAATTCCTTACCATTTTAAAAATATTTATTAAAAATATTTATTTCTGTATGTTGATAATACAAAACGGTAAAGTTCATTTTGATAATAGTACACACATTTAACATGTCTTGATCTTTGTATACTCCACAATCTCCTCTCCTTTTTCTCCTCCTTTTTTCTATCCCATTACCTTCCCCTTCTTCCTATCCCCTCCCAGTAGTGTATTCCTCTTGCCTGATGCCTCATTTTCTGTCATCTTTCCTTTATTTTATATAATTATTAAGTTTATCATATAAGAAAAACAGCATATGTAACTATAAGAGTCTAGCTTATTAAACTCAATATTATTCAGCCATAAGTAAGTGATATGATTTCACTATTTTGTATGGCTGAATAATATCCCATGGTATAAATATGCACATTTTTATCCATTCATTTGTTAATGGGAATCTTGGCTATTGCACAGCTTGATTGCTGTGAACTGCCTGTATAAACATGGATATGCTCATGTCACTATAGTATGTTGATTTTAATTCCTTTAGAAATATACTAATGAGTGTTATAGCTGGATTATATGGTATGGTAGTATTTTGAGGAATCTCTGTAGTGATTCTCTTAGTGGTTGTACTAGTTTATAATCTCCCAATAACCTTGCTAAAGATTAAAGATCCATTGTCTTTGGTATATTTTCATAAAAGCCTTTCTGACTGGGCTAAGATAGAATCTCAATGTAGTTTTTATATGCATTTATCTAAAGGCTAATTATATATAACATTGTATTGTACACTTATGGTTCATTTTTATTTCCTCTTTTAAGAAGTGCCTATTAAGTCTATGTGTATACTTTTTTACTGCCTTTATGAAGTCCAATTTGTGAGTTCTTCTCTTAAACTAGTAAAAATTTTGTCCCATTCTGTGGTTTATGTCTCATCTATTTCCTTTCCTCTGCAAAAGCTTTTTATTTTGATGTAATTCCATTATCAATTCTGGATATTGATTCCTGTATCTTCGGAGTTCCATTCAGAAAGTCAATATGTTCTTATGATTTCAGTTTGTAGTTTTATATATAGGTCTTCAATCTATTTTGATTTGATTTTACAACAGGGTGAGACATATAGATCTATTGTCAATGTTCTACATGTGGGTATTCAGTGGAGTTGTTTTTTAAAGAGGCTGTCTTTCTTTACTGTAGTTTTAACTTTATATTAATTTTCATTATAGAAGTTTTTCATCTTCTTGGTTAGATTCATTCCTACATATTTAATTTTTAGGCTATTGTGAATAGAATTTATTTCTTTGGTTTGTTGCTTGGTTTTCTCACATAAGAGAAACTATATGATAATTCCACTTATGGCATTTGCATACTGGAGCATCCAGTGTTCTAGGAAATTCTGGAGTAGTACAGAACCATTCTTTGATAGGTCTCAACCTCAGGTTTCCAGGCCGTGCCTGCTCTGATTACACAGTGAGCTAGGCCTGTTCTCTCAGGTGGGTCCCAGGCTCCCATCAGAAATCTCTGAGCCTGTCAGAACCTCTGTGACATCTCAGTCTCTTCCTTTTGTCTAGCTGTTGGTATGGTTGGTTCCTAGTTAGGATGTGGTTCTCCTTGTTTTCTTCTGGCCTGCAATTTCAGCATCATTCTGGGGTTGGGAAAGGGAAGGCCCCAGCTAGCACCAATCTTGTGTTATTCCTCCAACCCTGATGCTCAATGAATCCAGCTGCCACTGTTCTCCAGATACCTCTCAATTGTAGGCTTCTCATTGTGCCCCAGGCAAGGAGAGACAAAAACCCAATAGGACCATGTGGACCATGTCTCACCATTTTTATCTCTGCCTCAGAAACTCTGCCTTATCTCTTGGCTTGAAGTTGCTTGGGTTCCACGTGTTCCTCTCCCCAGATTCTCTGGCTTGGAGTTAGTACTGTGATTCTCTGTGCTAGGTAAATAAAAGCTACAGCATAGACCAACTTGGTTGGTTATCATAAATGCTCGCCCCAATGCAATATTTTGTGTTTCTGTCTTGTGATTCCCACAGTGAATGGAATCAGGAAAATCCTCCCTTTTTTGAATATCTTAGTTTCTGGGTCCCTGAATTCCAGTGGAATTTCCACTCAGCTTGACTGACACCAAGGTGAGTGGTGTTGGAGACCACTATGAAGCGGCTCTGAGCAGAATTTAAATTTTACTATCTATGTAAATTTTACTTTCTATGTTTATCTGTGAGTCTGTCCTAGGACCAGGCCCCTTGCCTGGCAATGGGAACTGATTGATAGTAAGTGAACCTCTATGAATCACTGGTCCTGGCTGAGGCCTGTAGTGGCCTATGAGGCCAGAGATACCTCAAAGGGCAAGATAAGGCCACAGCTGTGGACACTTGGCTCACACATCAATTAAGTAGATAGAGACTGCAGCTGCAGAAATTTTTCCTACGGTCTAACTCCTACCATGTCTTCACAATAAGACAGTTCCACTGAATTGACTTGATTCATTACTTGGAGATGTCTTTGAAGTGACTCCAAGGTCCTGCTCATTGTCTGTGTTTTCCTCAGTTTCTCTACCTTTTGTCCTTGTATTAAAAGTGGGCTGATCCAGAGAAGCCTTTGTCTTAGCCCTCGGAGTCTCAAGCTCAATTAAAGGGTTGACCCTCCTGTAGCCCTAAAAAAGCATACAATTGTCTCTTCTTATTTAACCTCCACCATACACTCCTTTGGGAGATTGGGGATCTAGGTCAGGACCCGATAAGTGGTGTCTATAAGTGGTACTCTAGAGGCTTTGGGATGGTTCACACAACTACAGTCTGCAAACCTGCCCTTTAAATTAGACTGCAGTAAGGCAGAAGTTTCACTTCCTATTCTAGCTTCCATTTTTCTACATTTACACTGTTTACTACCTACTTAGATTGTATTGCCACTAGGGCGTTTGCTACCACCCCACACTGCTACATAACTACTAAACTGAGCATGCATTTTCCAAAGTGAGGAAAAGCCACTTGCTCTAGGCATTCATGATGAAATCCTCAATGTTTCATCTTGAACACAGTGATAGTGTAGGGAAATCTCTTGATGGTATGGGGAAGAGTTTTTTGATCACACAGCTTCTGCAATATGTTCTTCCTTTCATTCCAGCTACAACAGAATGCAATAAAATGCTCAAAATTCTGTAGTCTCTAGTATTGTCACACAGTTCTATATCCTGAGTCCTGCAGAATACAGGAAGAGTTCACTGACAGCAAAAAGACAGATAAAAAGCTAATTTTTCTTTTCTTAATTTCACGTTTTTTTTGGCAGACTTATCATTGGCTTTCTTTTTCTCACAGACTTTTTTTTTTAACAACAGTGACATCTAAGCCTGGCTTCTGAGGTTGGAGCAGAGCTTTCTTCCAACCAACCCATACAAACTGTCCTCTGTGCTGGTCATATGTGGTCTTCTGCTTAGCTACCAACTATCTAGGCCATGCCTAACTAGCATTATGTTACATGGATTGTGTGGCTAAAAAGAATTTATACTTTACTTGGATAATACAATTATGTTGAACTCAAGTTCTAAGTAGCCAGTTTCTTATAAATGAAATAACACTGATTTGTCTTTATTTGCACACTTTCTAGATATGAACAGTTTTTCATCTTATGCCTGTCATCTTACTTGCTTGTTTGATATTTTTGAATAATCAGAGTATCATACATAGGAGCTCAACTGCAGTATGGATTCCCCTCTGTGTTGGTTCAGAAATGATGTCAAGCATCATGCAGAGTTACATTGGAGAAATTTAGTTTCTTAGTTGAAGAACATTTATTTGATCCATGCTGATGGATGATTAGACTTTTCTTTTAATATCAAAGCCTACTAAGATACATTTTGTCTGCTTGGTAAAATTCTAAAGATTGCAACCTGGAAATTTTATGTTTTTGTGAAAATTTTCAACATGTATACAAAATGCACTTGACAGAGTCTTCTCTAATCAATTAGTGCCATTAACACCTTCAGCAAGCATATGGTCACAGTGGAAAGAAAATTAGCCCCATGCTACATTTCCTTTGCTATTTGTATACTTTTGGACACAGTTCATTAGTGTGACTTTCCTTCAAATTTATCTCCTTTAAAGAGGTTGTGTTGTCTGTTACCTTAATAGTCAATTATTTAGTACTCCCTACTGACTAGCTTTCCATGGATGATTGCTTTTCTGTTTATTTTCCTTCCACCTCTGTCTTACAATTATCAGATACTGGTTGTTTGTCCCTGTATGTGTCTCTGGCCTCTCATCATTAAACAATATAATACAAAACTCTTGTTTTATAGAAAAATAGCAAAATATGCTTTTATTTTATTTTCAGGGGCAGCTTTAACATGAAGCTGAAGAATGTAGATTTCTACATGTCTTAATTTTAATTTTATTTAAAGAGAAAAAAAAAGCAAAACAGAAAAAGGGGTAGAAACAATACAGACTCTCAGGAAAAAAAGCAGTAAGAAATCACTAGTTGATAAATTACATACTGTCTTCTTAGACCTAGTTGTTAAAGTTACAAAATTAAAGCATACAAAGTGTACACTCAAACAGTGAGACTGCAAAGAAGTTCAATGATCCAGTAACAACTTAGCAACATGGTTTTCAATCCTACACACTTAAACATACATGCAGCCATATCCTCTAGAGCACCTTCTTTTCTTCTTTTTACTTTTTAAGTCCATTATCTGCTTAGTTATATCCTGTTTCAGGTTGCTCAGTACCTTACTGACTTGTTTTGTTGTTGTTATATACTTTTAATCACCTTATATAATTCTGTTGCCTTGTTTTTGAGTTTCTCCTCATCCATGATCCATGGATCAGCTTTGGTGGAGTTGGGAGATTTTTGGAGG